>JAODAL010011229.1:0-100981 GCA_025379985.1 Phyllomedusa bahiana | reverse complement strand
CCCCCCGGCATTTTCAACCCCAAAATATATAATTTTTCCTTAGCAAAATTCACAAGCAAAGGGTTTAAATTTACAATTTTATCTCTTTTGTTTTGGGTAGAAAACACGAAATTTGTAAACACCTACAAAGCTACTAGTTTTGGGTTGCTCAATTCTTTTCCCAAAATTTTACATCCGGGGGTTAAAATTAAGGGTTTTGCGGGGTGCTGACCCCAAGAAACCGTCTTTCAACCCCCAAAAATATATACTTTTTTTGGGGGTACATATTCACAAGCAAAGGTTAATTACAATTTTATCCTGTTGTGTGGCGAAAAAACACCAATTGTAACACGTACAAAGCTACTAGTTTGGGGTTGCTAAAATCTTTTGCGCTTTTTACATCAGGGGTTAAAAAGCGTTTTTTCTGGGGTCCCCCCAAAAACGTCTTTTTCAACGCCAAAAATTACATTTTTCCTGACAAATTTTCCACAAGCAAAGGGTTAATTAAAATTTTATCTCTTGTTGTGGTCGTAGAAAACCGCAATTGAAAAACCGCTAAAAAGCTATAGTTTTTTGGGCCATTTTTTGCCAATTTACATCCGGGGGTTAATTAAGCGTTTTTTTGCTGGTGTGCGACCCCAAAGAAACCGTCATTTTCACCCAAAATTATACATTTTTTTCCTTTAGCATAATTCACAAGCAAGGGTTTAATTAAAAATTTTATCTTTGTTTTGTGCGTAAAAACACCAAATTTAAAACGCTCAAAGCTATAGTTTGTGGTTTTCTCAATTTTTTGGGCGAAATTTTTACACCGGGGGGTTTAATTTAACTTTTTTTTTGGGGGGGTGTTTGACCCCAAAAACCCGTCATTTTAAACCCCCAAATTTTTAACATTTTTCCTGAAGCATAATTCACAAGCGGGGTTAAAATTACTTTTTAATCCTTTTTGGGGGGTAAAAAACAGAAATTTGTAACACCTACAAACTACTATTTTTGGTTGCTCAATTCTTTTGCGAAATTTTTAATCCAGGGTTAATTAATTTTTTTTGGGTGGGGCGACCCCAAGAAACCTCTTTTTCAACGAAAAAAATAAAATACTTTTTCCTGTACAAAATTCACAACAAGGTTAATTAAAAATTTTATCCTTTTGTGTGGTAGAAAACACGCAAGAAACAGCTAAAAAAAGCAATATTGTGGTTTGGGGGGGGGGGCCCAATTTTTTGGCCAATTTACATCCGGGGTTAATTAAAGCTTGTTTTTGCGGGTGTGCTCCCCAAAAACCGTCATTTTCAACGCCAAAATAATACATTTTTTCCTGTACATAATTCACAACGAAGTTAATTACAATTTTAATCTCTGTTTGTGTGCCGTAGAAAACATTGCAAATATAGCATGCTACAAAGCTACTAGTTTGTGGTTGCTCAATTTCTTTTGCGCAATTTACATCCAGGGGTAATTAAGCTTGTTTTGCTGGAGTGCCTGACCCCAAAGAATCAGTCATTTTCAACGCCAAAATATATAACATTATTCCTGTAGCATAATGACAAGCCGAAGTTTAATTACAATTTTTATTCTGTTGTTTCGTAGAAAACTCGCAATTGTAACACGCTACAAAGCTACTATTATTGGTTGCCTCAATTCTTTTGCGCAATTTACATCCAGGTTAAATTAACGTTGTTTTGCTGTTGTGCTGAAACCCAAGAAACCATAATTTTCAACTGCCAAAAATATACATTTTTTCCCTGTAGCAAAATTCACAAAGCGAAGGTTTAATTACAATTTTATCTCTTGTTGTGTGCGTAGAAAACAGGCAATTGTAACAACACGCTACAAAGCGTGGGGGGTATAAAATTGGGGGGGTGTTTTTGTAGTTTTGGTTGCTCAATTCTTTTGCGCAATTTACATCCAGGGTTTAATTATGAAATGTTTTTGTTGTGTGCTGACCCCAAGAAACTGTCATTTTCAACGCCAAAATATATACCATATTTCCTGTAGCATAATTCACAAGCGAAGTTTAATTCATTTTATCCTCTTGTTGTGTGCTAGAAAACACGCAATTTATAACATGCTACAAAGCTACTATTTTGTGTTGCATCAATTTCTTTTGCGCAATTTTTTAAAACATCCTGGGTTTTAATAACGTTGTTTTGCTGGTGTGCTGACCCAAGAAACCGTCATTTTTTCAACGCCAAATTATACTTTTTTTCCTGTAGCATAATTCACAACCGAAGGTTTAAATTACAATTTATCTCTTGTTGTGAGGTCGTGAAAACACGCAATTGTAAACGCTACAAAGCTACCTAGTTTGTGGTTGCTCAATACTTTGCGCAATTTACAACCAGGTTAATTAAGCGTTAGTTTTTGCTGTGTGCTGACTCAAGAACCAACATTTCAAACCGCCAAAAATATACATTTCCTGTGGCATAATTCAAACAAGCGAAGGTAATTACAATTTATCTCTTGGTTGTGTGGCGTAGAAAACACGCCAATTATAAACATGCTACAAAGCTAACAGTTTGTGGTTGCTCAACTTCTTTTTTGCGCAATTTACATCCATGGGTAATAAGCGTTTGTTTTGCTGGTGTGCCGACCTCAAGAAACCATCATTTTCAACGCCAAAATATATACAATTATTCCTTGGCATAAATCACAAGCCGAAGTTAATACATTTTAATCTCTTGTTGTGTGGCGAGAAACACGCAATTGTAACACGCTACAAAGCTACTAATTTTGGTTGCTCAATTCTTTTGCGCAATTTACATCCAAGGGGTTAATTAAGCGTTTGTTTTTGCTGGTGTGCTGACCCCAAGAAACCGTCTTTTCCAACCCAAAATATATAAATTTTTATCCTGTAGCCTAATTCACAGCAAATGGTAATTACAACTGTATCTCTTGTTGTGGTGGCATGGAAACACGCAATTGTAACACGCTACAAAAGCTTCTATTTTGTGTGGCTAATTCTTTGGCGCAATTTACATCCAGGGTTAATTAAGTGTTGTTTTTGCTGTGTTCTTGACCCCAAGAAACCGTCTTTTTCCAACGCCAAAATAATAAATCTTCCTGTAGCCAATTCACAAGCAAAGGTTAATTACAGCTGTTAATCTCTTGTTGTGTGGCATAGAAAACACTTCAATTGTAACCACGCTACAAAAGCTACTATTTGTCGGCACAATTCCTTTGGCGCATTTACATCCAGGGTTTAATTAACGTTGTTTTGCTGTGTGCTGACAAAGAATAAACCGTGCTTTTTCCAACGCCAAATATATCAATTTTTTCCTGTAAGCCTAATTACGAGAAAAGTTTAATTACAACCTGTATCTCTTGTTGTGTGGTATAGAAAACACACAAATGTAACACCTACAAAGCTACTAGTTTTGTGCGGCTACAATTCTTTGGGCTTCAATTTACATACAGGGGGTTAATTACGCGTTGTTTTTGCTGGTGTCTGACCCAAGAAACCGTCTTTTCAACGCAAAAATAATAAATTTTTTCCTGTATCCTAATTCCCAAGCCAAGGTTAATTACAACTGTATCTGCTGTTGTGTGGCATAGAAAACACAGCAATTGTAACACGCTACAAAAGCACTATTTGGGGGGCTTCAATGTCTTGGCGCAATTTTACATCCAGGGTTTAATTAAGTTTTGTTTGCTGGTGTGCAGACCACAATGAAAAACCGCCTTTTCAACGCCAAATATATAAATTTATCCTGTACCTAATTCACAAAGCAAATGTTAATTACAAACTGTATCTCTTGTTTGTGTGCGTAGAAAACACTGAATTGTAACAAAAACACGCAACAAAAGCTACTATTTTTGTGGGGCTCAATTCTTTGCGCAATTTTCATCTAGGGGTTAATTAAGCGTTGTTTTGCTGTGTGCTGACCCCAAGAAACCTCTTTTCAACGCCAAAATATATAATTTTCCCTGTAGCCTAATTCACAAGCAAAGGTTTGAATTACAAGCTGAATCTCTTGTTGTGGTGCATCGAAAAACACTGCATTGTAACACGCTACAAAAGCTACTATTTTTGTGCGCTCAATTCTATGGCGCAATTTACATCCAGGGGTTAATTAAGCGTTGTTTAGCTGGTGTGCTGACAAAAATAAACCGTCTTTTTTCAATCGTCCAAAATATATAAATTTTTCTTGTAGCTTAATTCACAAGCAAAGGTTAATTACACTGTAAGCTCTTGTTTTGTGCGTAGAAAACACGCATTGTCACACGCTAGAAGCTGACTATTTGTGGAGCTCAATCCTTGGCGCAGTTTATATCCGGTTAATTAAGCGTTGTTTTGCTGGTGTGCTGACCTCCCAAAAACTGTCTTGTTCAAGCCAAAATAGTATAAATTTTTCCTGTTAGCCAAATTCACAAGCAAAGGTTAATTACAACAGTATCTCTTGTTGTGTGGCGAAGAAAATACCACATTGTAACACGCTACAAAGCTACTAATTTTTTGTGGTGCTCAATTCATTGCGCAATTTACATCCAGGGTTAATTACATTGTTTTTTTGATGGTGTGCTGACGCCCAAGAAACCGTCTTTTTCTACGCCACAGTAGATAAATTTCTCCTGTACACTAATTCACAAGCAAAGTTTAATTACAACTTTATCTCTTGTTGTGTGGCGTAGAAAACCGCAATTGGTAACACTACCCGTCCGACCTGCAAGCTACAGATTTTTTTTTTGTGTCTCAATTCTTTGGGCGCAAATTTACATCCAGGGGTTAATTAAGCGTGGTTTACTGTGTGCCTTAACCCCAAGAAACCGTCTTTTCAACGGCAAAATATATAAATTTTCCTGAAGCCTTTATTCACCAGCAAAGGATAATACAACAATCTCTGTTGTGTGACGTAGAAAACATGCAATTGTAACACGCTCAAAGCTACTATTTTGTGGGCACAATTCTTTGGCGCAATTTACATCCAGGGGTTAATTAAGCGTTGTTTTTTCTGGAGTGCCTGACCCCAAAGAAACCCGTCCTTTTCAACGGCAAAATATATAGAATTTCCTGTAGCCTTTATTCACAACAAAGGGTTAAATACAACTGTATCTCTGTTGTGTGTCGTAGAAAACACGCAAGAGTAAAACGCTACAAAGCAACTATTTAGTGCGGCACAATTCTTGGCGCAATTAACATCCAGGGATTAATTAAGCGATGTTTGCTGGTTGTGCTGACCCAAAGAAGAACCCCTTCCTTATTTACGCGCCAAATATATACATTTTTTCCTGAGCCTAAATTCCACACGCAAAGGTTAATTACAATGTATCTCTTGTTTGTGTGGCGTAGAAAACACGCAATGTAACACGCTACAAAGCTACTCTATTTTGTTGGGCTCAAGTTCTTTGGCGCAATTTACATCCAGGGTTAAAATAAGCGTTGTTTTGCTGGAGTGCTGACCCGCAAGAAACCGTCTTTTTTCAACGCCAAAATATATAAATTTTTCCCTTGTACCCTTATTCACAAGCAAAGTTTAATTAAAAACGATCTCTTGTTGTGTGTCGTAGAAAACACGGCAATTGTAACAAGCTACAAAGCTACAATTTTGTGGGGCTCAATCCTTGGCGCAATTTACATCCAGGGGTTAATTAAGCGTTGTTTTGCTGGAGTGCTGACCCATGATACCGTCATTTTCAATGCCAAAATATATACATTTTTATCCTGTAGCCTATATTCACAAGCAAAGGTAATTACAACGGTATCTCTTGTTTTGCAATATAAAACACGCTATTGTAACACGAGTACAAAGCTACCTATTTTGTGGGGCTCGATTCTTTGGCGCAATTAACATCCAGGGTTATTAAGCGTGATTTTGGCTGGTGTGGCTGACCCCAAAGAAAACGTCTTTCATTTTCACGCTAAAATAAATAAATTTTTCCTGTAGCCTAATTCACAAGCAAAGGTTAATTTACAGCTGTATCTCTTTTGTGTGGCATAGAAAACAAGAATTGTAACACGCTACAAAAGCTACTATTTTGCGCTCAATTCTCATCTTGGCGCAATTTTACATCCAGGGGTTAATTAATCGTCTGTTTGCTGGTGTTCTGAAAAAATAAACCGCTTTTTCAAACGCCAAAATATATAAATTTTTTCCTGCATCCTAATTCACAAAAATCAAGCAAAGGTTTAATAAAACTGTATCTCCTTTTTGTGCGGCGTAGAAAACACGCAACTTGTAACATGCTACAAAGCGACATTTTGTGCGGCTCATCTTTGGCGCAATTACATCCAGGGGTTTAAATTTAAGCGTTGTTTTGCTGGTGATGCTGACCCCAAGAAACCGTCTTTGTTTCAACGGCACAAATAAATAAATTTTTCCTAGAGCCTAATTCACCAAGCAAAGTTAATTCAACTGTATCTCTTGTTGGTGTCGTATAAAAAATAAAAAAACACGCAATTGTAACACGCTACAAAGTCTACAATTTTGTTGGGCTCAAATTTCTATTGCGCAATTTTACAACCGGGGATAATTAAGCAATGTATTGAAGGTGTGCTGACCCCAAGAAACCGACTTTTTTTCAAGCCAAAATATATAAATTTTCCTGTAGCCTAATCACAGCAAAGGTTTAATTACAACATGTATCTCTCTTGTTGTGTGCGTAGAAAAACACGCAAATTGTACACGCTACAAAGCTACAATTTTTGTGCGGCTCCAATTCTTTGGCGCAATTTATGATCCAGGGTTCATTAAGTTGTTGTTTTGCAGTGTGCTGACAAAAATAACCGTCTTTCTCAACGCAAAAATACATAAATTGTTCCTGTAGCCAAATTCCCAAGCAAAGTTTAATTAACAACAGTTCTCTTGTTGTGTGTCGTAGAAAACACGAAATTGTAACAGCTCTACAACTACTATTTTGGTGGGCGCAATTCTTATGCGCAATTTACATCCAGGGTTAATTTAGTGTTGTTTTGCTGTGTGCTGACCCCAAGATCCCGTCTTTTTCAACGCAACATATATAAATTTTCCTGTACCTAATTCACACAAGCAAAGTTATTAACAACCTGTACTCTCTGGTTGTGTGGCCGTAGAAAAACACGCAATTGTTAACACGCTACACAAGCTACTATTTTGTGCGGCTCAATTCTTTGGCGGAATTACATCCCAGGGTTAATTAAGCGTTTTTTTGCTGCTGTGCTGACAAAAATAAACCGTCTTTTTCAACGCAAAAAAAAATAAATTTTTCCTGTAGCCTAATTCACAGCAAAGGTTAATTACACGTATCTTCTTGTTGTGTAGCATAGAAAAACATGGCAATTGTAACACGCTACAAAGCTACTATATGTGGGCTCAATTCTTTGGCGCAATTTTACATTCCAGGGTTAATTAAGCTTGTTTTGCTGGTTGTCTGACCCCAAAAACCGTCCTTTTCCAACGCCAAAATATATAAATTTTTCCTGTAGCCTTATCACAAGGCAAAGGTTAATTACAACAGTATCTCTTGTTGTGTGGCGAAATAAAACCACCAATTGTAACACATACATAAAGCAACTATTTTTGTGGGGCTCAAATCTTTTGCGCAATTTACATCCAGCGTTAATTGAGCGTTGTTTGCTGGTGTGCAGACCGCCAAGAAACCGTTCTTTTTCAACGCCAAAATATATAAATTTTTCCTTAGCCTAATTTACAAGCAAAGGTTAATTACAACTGAATCTCTTATTGCCAATAGAAAACACCAATTGTAACCGATACAAGCTACTATATTTGTGCGGGCTCAATTCTTTGCGCAAATTACATCCAGGGGTAATTAAGCATTGTTTTGCTGGTGTCGCTAACCCTCAAGAAACCGGCTTTTTTCAACGCCAAAATATAAAATATTTCTTTGTAGCCTAATTTCACAAAGCAAAGTAAATTACAGCTGTATCTCTTGTTGTGTGGCGTAAGAAAACACGAAAATGTATACACGCTACACAAAGCTACTATTTTGTGCGACTCAATTTTTTGGTGAATTTACAATCCCAGGGGTTTAATTAAGCGTTTGTTTTGCTGTGTGCCTGACAAAAATAAACCATCTTTATCAACGCCAAAATATATAAATTTTCCTGTATCCAATTCACAAGCAATTGGTTAATACAACTGGAATCTTCATGTTGTGTTGCGTAGAAAACACGCCATTGTAACACGCTACAGAGCTACTATTTATGTGCGCTCAAATTCTTGGCGCAATTTAACATCCAGGGGTTAATTAAGCGTTGTTTTGCTGTGTGCTGACCAAAGATACCGTCTTTCTCAACGCCAAAATATATAAATTTTTCCTGTAGCCTAAATCACAAGCAGTGGGTTTAATTAACAACAGTATCTCTTGTTGTGTGGCGTTAGAAAACACGCAATTGTAACATGCTACAAAGCTACTATTTTGTGGCGGCTCAATTCTTTGGCGGCAATTTACATCAAGGGGTTAATTAAGCGTTTTTTGCTGGGTTGTGCCAAAAAAAACGTCTTTTTCAACCCAAAATATTAATTTTTCCTGTACCCCTAATTCAAAAGAAAAGGTTTAAATTAAACTGTATCTCTTGTGTGGGCGTGAAAAAGGCAATTGAAAACCCCGTAAAAAGTACTGTTTTGCGGTCAATTCTTTGGGCAATTTACTCCAGGGGTTTTTTTAAGCGTTGTTTTGCTGGTGTTTTAAAAAAAAAAAAACGTTTTTTCAACCCCAAAATTAAAAATTTTTTCCCTGACCCAAATTACAAGAAAGGGTTTAAATTTAAAAATGTATCTCTTGTTGTGGGGGTTTAGAAAACACGCAATTGTAACAGTAAAAAGCTACGTTTTGCGGCTAAATTTCTTTGGCGAAATTTTACACCCAGGGGTTAATTAAGCGTTGTTTTGCTGGGTGCTGACAAAATAAACGTCTTTTCAACCCCAAAATTATAATTTTTCCCTGAGCCTTAATTCACAAGAAAAGGTTAATTACACTGTATCTCTTGTTGTGTGGGTAGAAAACACGCAATTGTAACACGTACAAAGCTACTATTTTGTGGGGCTAATTCTTTGGGCGAAATTTTACATCCAGGGGTTAATTAAGCGTTTTTTTTGTGGGTGCTGACCCAAGAAAACCGTCTTTTTAACGCCAAAATATATAAATTTTTCCTGTGCATAATTCACAAGCAAAGTTAATTAACACTGTATCTTGTTCGTGTGGCGTAGAAAACACGCAATTGTAACACGCTACAAAGCTATAGACGCTACAAAGCTACTAGTTTGGTGCGGCTCAATTCTTTGGCGCAATTTACATTCCTGGGGTTAATTAGGTTATTTTGCTGGTGTGCTGGACCCCAAGAAACCGTTTTTTTCAACGCAAAATATATAAATTTTTCATGTAGCCTAATTCACAAGCAAAGGTTAAATAAAACTGTATCTAGTGTTGTGTGGCGTAGAAAACACGCAATTGTAAACACGCTACAAAGCTACTACTTTGTGGGGCTCAATTCATTGGCGCAATTTACATCCAGGGGTTAATTAAGATTTGTTTTGATTGTGTGCTGACAACCCAAGAAAACCGTCTTTTTCAACGCCCAAAATAATAATTTTTCCTGTAGCGTAATCACAAGCAAAGGTTAATTACAACTGTATCTTCTTGTTGCTTTTGGCGTAGAAAAACACGCAATTGTAACACGCCTACCAAAGCTACTAGTTTTGTGCGGCTCATTCTTTGGCGCAATTTACATCCAGGTTTAATTAGCGTTGTTTTGCTGGTGTGCTGACAAAAATAAAACCGTCTTTTTCAACGCAAAAATTAATAAATTTTTCCTGTAGCCTAATTCACAAGCTTCAAAGGTTAATTACAAACTGTATCTCTTGTTGTGTGGAGTAGAAAACTCTGCAATTGTATCACGCTACAAAGGCTTACTAGTTTGTGCGCTCAATCTTTGGCGCAATTTACATCCAGGGTTCTAATTAAGCGTTGTTTTGCTGAGTGTGTGGCAAAATAAACCGCTTTTTTCAACGCCAAAAAATATAAATTTGTCTGTAGCCAATTCACAAAGCAAAGGTTAATTACAACTCGTATCTCTTGTTTTGGGGTGTGGCGTAGAAAACATGCAATTATAACAGCTACAAACAGTACTGAGTTTGTGCGGCTCAATTCTTTGACGCAACTTTATATCTAGGGGTTAATTAAGCGGCTTGTTTTGCTCGTTGTGATTGACAAAAATTAAAGCCGTTCTTTTTTCAACTCCAAAATATATAAATTTTTCCTGTAGCCTAATTCACAAGCCATAGGTTAATTAAACTGTGATCTCTTGTTGTGTGGCGTAGAAAAAACACGCCAACTGTAACACGCTACAAAGCTACTATTTGTGGGGCTTGATTCTTTGGCGCAATTTACATCCAGGGTTATTTAAGCGTTGTTTTGCTGGTGTGCTGAACCAAGAAACCGTCTTTTTCAACGCATAATATATAAATTTTTTCCTGTAGCCCTAAATCACAAGCTAGGTTAATTACAACTGTATATCTTGTTGTGTGGCGTAGAAGAAAACACGCCAATTGTAACTCGCTACAAAGCTACTATTTTTGTGGGGCTAATTCTTTGGCGCAATTTACCCATACAGGGGTAATTAAGCGTTGTTTTGCTGGTGTGCTGGACCCCAAGAAACCGTCTTTTTCCACGGGCCAAAAAAAATTATATAAAATTTTTCCTGTAGCCAAATCACAAGGCAAAGGTTAATTACAATTTGTATATCTTGATTGTTGTGGCGTAGAAAACACGCAATGTACACGCCTACAAAGCTACTAGTTTGTGGGGCTCAATTCTTTGGCGCAATTTACCATCCAGGGGTTAATTTTAGCGTGTATTTTGCTGGTGTGCTGACCCAAGTAACCGGTTTTTTCAACGAAAAAATTATATAAATTTTTCCTGTAGCCTAATTCAAGCACAAAAGGTTTAATTACAACTGTATCTCTTGTTGTGTGGCGTAGGAAACAATCAATTGTAACACGCTAAAGTACTACTCTTGTGGGGCTCGAATTCTCCTGCGCAATTTTACATCCAGGGGTTTATTAAGCGTTATTTTGCTGGTGTGCTGAACCCAGAAACCGTTTTTTTCAACGCCAAAAATAGTATAAATTTTTCTGTAGCCTAATTCACAAGCAAGGTTAATATACAACTGTATCTCTTGTGTGTGGCGTTCAGAAAACAAGCAATTGTAACACGCTACAAGCTACTAATTTGTGGGGCTCAATTCTTGGCGCAATTTTACATCCAGGGGTTAATTAAGCGTTGTTTTGCTGAGTGTGCCTGACCCCAGAACGTCTTTTTTTTCAACGCCAAAATATATACATTTTTCCTGTAGCGTAAAATCACAAGCAAAGGGTTAAGTTCATTCTGTAATCTCTTGTTGTGTGCGTAGAAACATGCATATTGTAACATCTACAAAGCTATAGTTTGTGCGGCTCAATTCTTTGGCGCAATTCATCAGGGGTTAATTAAGAGTTGTTCTTTGCTGGTTGTGCTGGCAAAATTAAACGTCTTTTTCACCGCCAAAATATATAAATTTTTTCCTGTAGCTAATTCACAAAGCAAAGGTTAATTACAACTGTATCTCTTGTTGTGTGGCGTAGAAAACATGCAATTATAAACACGCTTACTAAAGATAATAGTTTGTGCGGCTCAATTATTTGAGCAATTTATATCAGGGGTTAATTAAGCGTTGTTTTGGCTGTTGTGCTGACAAAAATAAAGCGTCTTTTTCAACACCAAAATATTTATAATTTTTCTGCTAGCCTAATTCACAAGCAAAGGTTAATTACAAACTGTATCTCTTGTTGATGGGCGCCTAGAAAACAAGCAACTGTAACACGCTACAAAGCTACTATTTTGTGGGGCTGGATTGTTTGGGGGAATTTTAATCCAGGGGTTAAATTAAGCGTTGTTTTGCTGGTTTGTGCTGACCCCAAGAAACCGTCTTTTTCAACGCCTTAATATATAAATTTTTCCTGTAGCTAAAATCACAGCAAAGGTTAATACAACTGTATCTCTTGTTGTGTGGCGTAGAACACGCAATTGTAACGCTACAAAGCTACTAGTTTGTCGGCTCAATTTCTTTGGCGCAATTACATCCAGTGGGTTATATTAAGCGTTGTTTTGCTGGTGTGCTGGCAAAATAAAACTGACTTTTTCAACGCAAAAAATTAATAAATTTTTCCTGTAGCCTAATTCAACAAGCCAAAGGTTAATTACAACTGTTTTTTCTTGTTGTGGGGCGTAGAAAACACGCAATTGTAAGCACGCTTACAAAGCTACTAGTTTGTGCGGCTCAATTCTTTGGCGGGCAATTACATCCAGGGGTTAAATTAAGCTGTTGTTTTTGCTGGTGTGCTGGAAAAAATAAACCGTTCTTTTCAACGCCAAATATTATAAATTTTTCCTGCCAGCCTAATTCACTCGTTGCTGCTTCTCCTGGATATCTCTGCTGCATTTTGACACCTGTGGATCAACAGCTTCTCCTCACCATTGCTAGCACCATTGGCATCCAGGGACACCGCTCTGCTTCTGGTTCTCTTCCTACCTCTCTGACCGCTCCTTCAGTGTCTCATTTGTGTTTCTACCTCCTCTCCTCTTTCCTCTTTGCTGTCGGGTTCCTCAGGGCATCAGTTCTAGGTCCTCTCTTTTTTCACTTTACACATCCCCCATTGGCGACAAACATCAGCAGATTTGGCTTCCAGTACCATCTCCTATGCTGATGACACCAATTATTACACCTCTCCCAGAGACATCACTCCTGCCTGATAAAAAACCACCAGTGACTGTCTGTCGCTTCTCTGACATCATGTCCTCTCTCCGATCTGAAAACTAAACCTCACTAAAACGAACTTCTTGTCTATCCACCATCTTCTAACAACCCTAACCTGCTATACTGGTCTCAGTGTGTGCACCACCATAACTCTGGCAGCAGGCCGCTGTCTGGGGTAATACTAGATTCTAATCTGTCCTTCACCCCTTTTATCCAATCCCTTGCCCGTCTGTCATCTGCACCTCAAGAACATCTCCAAAAACGTACTTTTCTCACCTGTGGAAACAGCTACAATCCCTCATGTTGCTCTTATTCACTCTCGTCTTGACTACTGCAATCCTTGCTTATCGGTCTCCCTCCTCTGCCAAACTTCCCCTCTGCAATCTGTTCTGAATGCAGCAGCCAGGCTTGTCTTTCTCTCCAGCCGCTATACTGATGCCTCTACCCTGTGTCAGTCACTGCACTGGTTGCCCATCCGAGTACAGAATGACAACATAAACTCACCACTCTAACCCATAAAGCTCTCCACAGTGTTGCCCTCCCTTACATCTCCCCTCATCTCTGTCTACCATCCTACCCCGGCTCCCCCGTTGCTATGATTTTCAACTAATTCCTCAATCATCCGAACCTCCCACCCGTCCCCAAAATTTCACAGTGCACACCGGGCCCCTAGGAATATCTACCCGGCGATAAGACATTCCAACCCTCACAGTTTTAAGAGGGCCCTGAGAAAAAAATCTTTACCTGGCCTAACCCAAAACCCTAACTGTATCACACCGTCATCCCCAATAGGGGACTCAAGGGACTTATCTTATAAATGTACGTCAGGGTGGCTGGGTCACCCAATTTCTATGTAAACCACCTCTATTTTTTAAAAAAATGGCCGGACCATTTTAAATAGCACTTCTTAAAACCCTTTTTCTCACCCCTACACCCTAATAGTTGTAACTCCGCGAGCAGGGGCCTCATACCCGTTTTCATTTGTAAATTCTTTTTAAAGTGTAATGTTGTATGTAACCCCCTAATTTTTAAAGTGCTGCGGAATATGTTGGGCAAAAGAAAAAAAAGATTATTATTTTTATTATTATTATTAATTCCAAAGCAAAGGTTAAATTTCAACTGTATCTTTTTTGTGGGAGAAAACACGCAATTTTAACACGCTTCAAAGCTACGTTTGTGGGGCTCAATTCTTTGGCGCAATTTAATCCAGAGGTTTAAATTAAACTTGTTTTTTTCTGGTGTGCTGGGAAAAAAAAACCGTCTTTTTCAACGCCAAAATATATAAATTTTTTTTCCCTTTGCCCAATTCACAAACAAAGGTTAATTACAACTGTATCTCTTGTTTTTGTGGGGTAGAAAAAAAAGCAATGTAACACGCTACAAACTACTAGTTTGTGCGGCTCAAATCTTTGGTGCATTTACATCCGGGGTTAATTAAGCGTTGTTTTGGTGTGTCAAAAAAAAAAAGCGTCTTTTTCAACGCTAAATATATAAATTTTTTCCTGCAGCCCAATTTACAAGCAAAGGTTAATTACAACTGAAATTTTCTTGTTGTGGGGCCCGTAAAAAACACGAAATTAAAAACACGCTACAAAGCTACTATTTTGTCCCTTTCAATTTTTTTGGCGAAATTTAAACATCCGGGGGTTTTTAATTAACATTGTTTTGCTGGGTCTGCCCCCAAAAAAACCCGTCTTTTTAAACCCCAAAATTTATATAAATTTTTCCTGTCCCCAAAAATTTACAAGAAAATTTTTAAATTTAAACAACTGTACCCTCTTGTTTGTGGGCGTAAAAAAACACGCAATTTTAACACGCTACAAAAGCTATTTAATTTTTGGGGTGGCTCAATTCTTTGGCGAAAATTTTAAAAACCGGGGGGTTTAATTAAGCGTTTTTTTGCTGTGGGGCTGCCCCCAAAAAACCCCGTTTTTTTTCAAACCCCCCAAAATATAAAAATTTTTTTCCTTTAGCCTAAACACAAGCAAAGGAAAATTTACAATTTAAATTCTCTTTTTTGTGGGGGCGAAAGAAAAAAAACCAATTGTAACACGCTACAAAGCTACAGTTTGTGCGGCCAATTTTTTGGGCCCGCAATTTACATCCGGGGGTTTTTAATTAACGTTTTTTTTGCTGTGTCTGACAAAAAAAAACCGTTTTTTTCAACGAAAAAAATTTTAAAAATTTTTCCTGAAACCTAATTCACAAGCAAAGGTTAATTACAACTGTATCCCCGGGTTTGTGGCGTAGAAAACACGCAATTGTAACACGCTACAAACAACTATTTGGGGGGCTCAATTCTTTGGCGCAATTTACACCCCGGGGGGTTAAATTTAAAACCCGTTGTTTTGCTGGTTTGTTTGGAAAAAAATAAACCGTCTTTTTCAACGCCAAAATATAAAAATTTTTCCTGTAGCCCTAATTCAAAAAGAAAAGGGTTTAAATTTAAAAACCCGAATCTCTTTTTTTGTGTGGCGTAGAAAAAAATGCAATTATAACACGTTTAAAAACTACAAGTTTTTTGGGGCCCTCAATTCTTTAAACGAAATTTTTAAAACCGGGGTTTAATTAAGCGTTTTTTTTTGCGGTTTTCGACAAAAAAAAAACCGTCTTTTTAAACCCCCAAAAAAATTTTAAAAAATTTTTCCCTGTAGCCTAATTAAACAAAAAAAGGGTTTTAATTTTACAACTGTATCTCTTTTTGTGTGGCGAAAAACACGCAATTGAAAACCCCCTTAAAAAAGCAACTTTTTGTGGGCTCAATTCTTTGGCCCAATTTACACCCAGGGGTTTAAATTTAAAACCCGTTGTTTTGCTGGTTTGCTACCCCAAGAAACCGTTTTTTTAAACCCCAAATAAGGAGAACCTGTTTGTCCAGGGGAAATTTTGGAACAAATTTGACCTTTTTTCAAGATGAATCAGGGCGTGGTTTGGGCCGGGATTTCCACCACCAATCCCTTAGGCGTCATTTTGGGTTAAAAACTCCCTCCCCTCACCACTATTCGATGCCCCCCCCGCCTGTGCCACAAAATCTGCGGACAGTTTCCCCTCTCCTACCACCATTTTTCCCCAGGACGGGAAATTGGCCACCCCCTCAACACTTTGTCATTGTGCCACTCTATGACCTCTTTGCTGCTGCTGCTTTTTGCCGTGAAATCCCACGGAAATCATTGTGCCACTGTCTGACCTCATGCTGTTTCGTGGCTGCCCCAAAGGTCCCCCACACGGGGGCCATTGTGCCACGGGGCCTGCCCCAGCTGCCCCCGCCGTGCCCCCTCCGTCTCATTCATTGGGGCCACTCTGTGGCTTCCCCCCCCTTTTTTGGCCACTTCCAATTGTCATTGGCCACTTTTGACCTAAAATGCTGGCTGTGACTCCTCCCGGGTGCCCTCCACCTGTTTAATTGACCCAAACTGCCCTACTTTTCATGCTGCGGGCCCCGGCCGTGACCCCCGGGCTCCCCAGTCTTTGGGCCTTTCTTTTGGTTTCCCCTCCGTTTTCCCACCTCCAGAATGTCATTGTGCCACTCCCCTTTATCTCATGTGCTGCTGTCGTGCCCCTCCACCCCGTTTGTTTGGGCCCATTCTTTGCCAAATTTCGTTTTGCCGCCTCCAAAAAGGTCTTGTGCCACTCCCCTGATCTCATCCCTTGCGCCGCCGGACCCCCCAAAACTGTGTGATTGTGCCACTCTGTGGCCTAAAAATTTTTTTTTGGCCGCATCCAGAATTAAAATTGTGCCACTGCCTGTTTCTCATACTGCTGCAGTTACCTCCAAAACGGGGTGATTGTGCCACTCTGGGGCCCCAAAACGGGTTTAGCCCGGCCTCCAATGTCTTTGGGTTGCCACCCCTTTGATTCAAACTGCTGCCCCCCGTGACCTCCACACTGTGTGATTGTGCCACTCTTTTGGCCTAATACGGTTTTAAGCCGCCTCCAAATGTCATTGTCCCACGGGCCTAAACTCAAAACTGCTGGCCCCCCGCCGTGACCCCCACACTGTGTGATTGGCCACTCTGTGGCCAAATTTACTGTTTTGCCGCCTCCAGAATGCCCATTTGCCACTGCCTAAACTCATCCGCTTGTCGTGACCTCCACACTGAAACTTTTTTTCCAAACTCTGGGGCCTAATCGGGTTTTCCCCGCCTCCAAATGTCATTGTGCCCCCCCGGGATCTCATGCGGGCTGCTGCCCGTGACCTCCACACGTATCATTGTTTCACTCTTTTGCCTAATACTTTTTTGCCCTCCAGAATGTCATTGTCCACTGCCTGACCTCATCTGCGCCGCCGTAAACCCTCCGCTCTCATCATTGTCCACCTGTAGCTTCCCCCCTGTTTTGCCCCCTTTCCAAATGTCATTGTCCCACGCCGACCTCAAAACTGCGCCACCGGTGACCCCCCGCTCTCATTCATTGTGCCACTCTGGGGCTTCCTCCTTTTTTTGGCCACCTCCAGAATGTCATTTTTTGGCCACTCTCGGGCCCTTTCTTTCTGCGCGGACTCCTTCCGTGCCCTCCACACTTTTTCTTGTCCCCCACGCCTGCCTCACTGGGTTTCCGCCGTAATCAAACACTCTCAGCCCATTGGCCTTTTCTGTGGTTTCCCCTCCTTTTTTGGCCCCCTACAAATGCATTGTGCCACCCTTTATCCATACGTTGCCCCCGGCCCCTCCACACGGTGTAAAGGGTTCCACCCCTGTGGCCTAACACGTTTGGGCCGCCCCAAAGGGTAAATTGTCCCCACTGCCTGTTCTCATGTTCCCTGTTTTCGGACCTCCACACTGTACCCTTTTTTCCACGGGGGTGGCCAAAATACTTTTTTTTGCCGCCTCCAAAATGCCCTTGAAAACCACTCCCCTGACCTCTTTATTTGCTGCCCCCGGGTGACCTCCGCTCTCAGTCATTTTGCCACTCTGTGGCTTCCCGTGTTTTGCCACCTCCAGAATGCCCATTTTTGCCATTTGCCTACCCATCTGCGGGTGGCCTGCCGCCGTAAACCTCCACACCTGTCCCCAAAGGGTTCCCAAAACCTTTAGCTCTCAGCTTGTTTTTTCCAGTTTTCCGGGCATGATTTTTATCAGGCTAAAATTCCCCCGCTTGATTTTTTTGGTCAGTTTTGCCCTTTTTTTAAGGGGCCCGGGGAATTTTAAAAGTAAAGGGCGATTCAAGAGGGGCGGCATCTTTCTGCGGGGTCATATAAAACACAACATTGTTTTAAGACCAAACCAAGCCCCCCTCTGCATAAAAAAGCAGGGCAAAAAACGTTCTACAGAAACCCTGCGGGCTCTGTGAGCCTGAAAACGGCTTTTTAACGCTTTTGGGCCCAAAAATTTGGGAACAAAACAAATTTTTTGTCAAAAATTGGGCGAAGGGGACCGAATCTTTTTTTTTAAAAGAAATTCCCCCATCTCTAATTACCAGAAATACAGCACATAGCAGTTGTCCGCTCACATCACCCCCCACCCCCGGACAGGAGGAGGGGGGGCCCTTTCATCATCCTCCCCTTTTCTCTGTGCCCTTTGCGTCGGTTCCTGCACATCCCCCGAACCCCACCCCTCCCTCCCTGTCCCCTAAACCCTGTAAACTTTAAAAAAAAAGAAATTCCCCAAAAACAGTTCATAACAATCTGACGGGAAAGCATTTCAGGGACGAGGTGAGCGGACCGACCTGACAAGGGGAAACAGAGACCGAAAGTTTTTTCTGTTCCAATGAACGCTCACTCCCCCCCCTGCTTCTATTTCCCCTCCCTTTGATGCGTTGCCCCTCTTTCCCTATCATCCGGGCCTCGGGCGGTCGCCCAGCCTAAAAAATTGGGCAGGGTGGGGTGGCTGCCGAGACGGCCCCCTTGCTCGGGGCCCCCCGGGCAAGGGGCCAAATTTGGCCTAATGGAAGAGACGGCCCTGCCCAAATTACAGCAAATTCTTTACATTCACACTGCCATGGGGGCCTTACTGAAACTACTGCTGTTTAAAAAACAGTACAGGCAAAAATAATTGCATTTAACAAAGCAACACATCGCACCAGTTCTTTAACTTATTTGCTTCGAAAAAGCTGGAATTTGTCTTGATGACATGCCCCATTACTAAACATGGGAGGATTGCCCTTGGGGATAAATTTTTTTGGGGAATCCATAAAAAAAAAAGTACTTTTTTTGCCTTCCCTTTACTAACTAGCAAAGTAAAAACTATTTAAAAAAAACCGCAAAGCTTATGCGTATATTTTCCCTAATTTGGGGTTTAGCGAGCACAAAAAATTTAAGTTCGGGCCCCAACCCCGAATTTTTAAAAAATTTTAGGCCCCAAAAACCGAACCAAACGTCGAACCATACCCAAAAATCCAATTTAAAAAAAAAAAGGGGTAAAAATTTCCAAAGGTTTTAAATTTTTTTTTTCAAAACATGTGAGGGGAAGCCCCAATTTTCCTTCCATAAGAATAAAATGGATATGGGAACAAATTAAGGGGAAGACAATTTGGCTCTAAGAGCACAAAAAAAAAATTCACAGGCTAAAAAAATTTTATTCCTTTTTAATTTACAAAATGAAAAAATGAGCAAAGGGGAAACTAAACAAGGTGCAGCGCTAGCAGCTGCTTAAAGGGATCCCCCTTTTACACAAAAAAGATTTGGGGGAATTTGGGGAAAAGGCACAAGAAACTGGCATGACCCCCTATCACTTTTTAAAAACCCTGGACCCAAAAACATTTCATATATGTGGGGCGCAAAAACAAACCCCAAAGGGGAACATGGGGGGTTTAGCACAGGGCCTAGTTTACAGGGGTGCAGTGGCCCGCCAGGCTTCCGTCATTTATCTATTAACCATTTCAAGGCCCCCCACCTAAATCAAATGGGCCCCCCCCCCCTTTTCTATTTTCCTATTTTTTTAAAATATCACAAAAACCCCTTTTGATTAGGGGCCCCTGACAATTAACCCGGGTCTAAATGGCACCCCCTGCCATTTTCCATGGGGGCCATTTCTAAAACGGGTCTTCTTAATTTTGTCAAAGGGGCTTTTTTGGGGCAAACCTCGGGGAAAAAAAAAAAGGGGAAAGCCAAAAGGGGATAAAGGGGAAAATACTCCTGTCCCCAGAACCTTTAAACGAAAAGGGGGGCCCCAAAAAATGTTCAAAAAAAAAGGAAGTACTAATGGGTGGGGCCCCCCCATTTGATTTTGGGGTGTATTTGGGGGCCCGAAAAAGGTTAATAGATGATTAACCCGCAGACGATTGATGACAAAGTTAATTTGATGAAACCCATGGAATTTTTTAAAATTTTTTATTCCCTCCCCCCCCCCCCCCCGAAGAAGGGTAAAATTTTCTAGTCGGTTTACAAACGGGAACCAGGGGAAAAAAAAAAAATCTTCAGAATCCAAACTTTTTTCATTTTTTATAAATATCAAACGTTTCCCCAATTTTTCCGGGGGAAAAACGGATACGTTTGTCAAGGGATCACCCCACCACTGGCTTTAAGGTGGGGTTCAAGAAAAAGCTTTGGGTGCCGGCTTGGGTAAAAATTTGTAAGGGGGTGTCAAGCCAAACTCAGGGCCCTTCATCCCAGTTTTGGGCACCCAGAAATTTTAAAGGGTCCCCGGGTCCAATCCCCAAAAAAATCGGTGCTGAGCCGCAGGTAACCCTTGGGTCCGCTCTTAAAAAAGGGTTCCCCTGTGTCTGAAAGCTGGGCCCAGCCTTTCAGGGGTTTTGGGGGGTGGTAAAAACCAAGTTAAAAATTTTTAAAAACCCGTGCGCTTCTGCCACACTGCCCCGCTTTTTGGGTACTTTTCCCTTCAAATTTCTGTAACGTTGCTGAAGTTGTTTTCCCCCGTAACATTAAAATTTGGGAAAAGACAACAGGAAAGTCCCGGTTTGGTTTAATGAACACCCGTTTTCCCCAAAATTTCCCGCATTCTACTGTCAACTTTTTTGGGGGGAAGGGAAAATTTCTTGCTTTTGATTTTTTAACGTGGGTCAAGGAGGTTGGGCCCCCCATAAAACGCTGTTCATTTTTGATTGCCGTATGCGTGGGCAGTTGCAGGTAAAAGTAGCATCCAACACTTTAACCCGTGAGGTTTTTGTCCCGGATCTCCCAAGCCCTGGGGTCCAGGGGGACTAATCCACTTCCTCCTCTTTCTTCCGTTCCTCCTCCCGCAATCTGTGCCAAACCCTTAACACCGAAGGGTAATCGGTAAATGGGGGTGTCCACCCCGCCTCATCATTTTTTTTTCCCCCACTTCCTCATCCTGACCGTCACCAGAGCCTTAGCTAGTGCATGGCCTCTACCTTTTACAAACTGCCATCCAGCACCTGTCCTTGGGGGGCCTCCAAACCCCTGCCTAAAGAAGACCATACAATTAGGAAAAAAATTTGGGGCCATCAATATCCCTCTCTATTAAGGGTCTGTGTCCACCTCACCCCTCCCTCACTTTCCCGGGAACCTTCTTCCGCAAGAGTTTTAACCCCTTTTTTCCCGTAAAATATGACCATATGGGCATGCTGACAAGTCATCGCCTGAACCCCTTTTTGGTTGCGAAAAAAAAAACTGTTTTAAGAAATTTTCAGAGATCCTTCCCGCCCGCCTCCACCTCGGGGGCTCAAACAAATTTCCCAGTCCCCCACCACTGCTTTTGAGGCCAGCAACACTTCAAACAGAAAAATGGCATTACGCTGCTGCCACCCATCGCTGGAGCATGTGGAGGGGGGAAAATTTCCCGCTTGTTCCAAAAATCGAAAAATGGAAACCCTTACCCGGGAGGGCCCCGAATCCCCCCCCACATGCAACGCGGCAGTTTTTGCCAAAGCTGTCTGAAAACCGTAAATTTTCTAAAAGGGCCTCGAGCCTTTCCCCAAAACATTTTAATCCCTGGTAGCGCTTTAAAAATTTTTTACAAAAACCCCCGGGTTTAGGGTTTTGCCAAGCAAAGGATGTACGTAAGCTCCCAACCCAAAGGGCCGCAGGAAATTTTCCCCTTTTTTGCACATTACATTCCTGCCCATTTTTCTAAACCCGCCCTTTGTCGTCTGAGTGTGCAAGCCTCCACATTTCGACCTGTGATTGATGGTCTCCAAAAACTTTAAATTTCAGAACGGCCTTTTTTTCTTGGCACGTGATCAACCCCAGGTTTGACACTGGGCCCTTTGCTCCATTCCCTAGTTTAAGAGTGTCGCGAGACCCCTAACCAGAAAGGGACTGTCATCCACCCAACTCACTCATTTTCATCAGGAATTAACGCCCTTGCCATGCTTTCTATCCATGTACTGTAGTCAGAGGACTTTGGGGACACAATCAGCCAAAGGCCCGGAGACTTTTTTTGCAACATGGCAGCCAGGGGAGGACGCTTTTTTTGGCTAAAAAAGCCTCCTCGGGATCGTATTTTGGGGGATCCAGGGGCCATGACATGGCGGAACCCATCTGTGTCCATCAGGTGGAAAGGCAACATTTCCAAGGCAACAGCCTGGCAATGCCAACATTCAGGCTTCTGGCTTTGGGATGGCTGAGGTTAAAGTGTTTCTTCTACTCCCACACCTGGTACACCGAAGGCTGGCTGGTTGACTAGCTGATGTAGAGCATGCAGGTCACACTGGGGGAAGTGGAAGTTGTAGACTATGTTGCTGGTGGTGGGAATTGGCCAACAGTGTCTGGGACTGGGGATGGTGCTTGTTCATGCTGCTCCGGTACATCTGCAGCAGAGGACCGCTTGGGCTTGGATGTGGCGGAGGCAAAATATGTCACGGTGGTTAGAAGCCCAGGACCTGTGTGACCTTTTTTCTCCAGGTGATTCTTCCACAACAATTCATGCTTGACATGCATGTGCCTGTTCATACTGGTGCTGGTTAAATTCTTTAGATTCTTTCCTCTACTGATGCATTGATGGCAAATCTGGCATATGATGTTGGTCAGCGAATCTGAGGCTTGACAGAAAAAGGCCCAGGCTTCACAGGTCCTGGACCTCTTCAACAGTGAAAACATAGGAGCAGTGTTCCCGCTGTCACCACTGACCATGGCTGGCGGATTAATGTCAGCGGACATGTGCGACCGCCCTCTCCCTTTCTGAGGCTGGACCTGCACTGACACTAACCCCTCATCCTCCTCCACTGATGATGCGCTCGCAAGCTGCTGCTCAAAAGACCAGGTTGGATCCGCAATGTCCTCCTCATCATAGGTGACTTAGTCTTCCTGACAGTCTACATCCTCAAGCTGCGGGCTAGAAGCCACAGGCACTGCGAGGCACTGCTGATCGCTTGATATTTCTGCCGACAGACCGGCTTGCTTCTCCTCCTCTGAGGCCATCAGCGATTGGCCATCAGAACAGACAAAATCATCCTCTTGATCTTTTGAAATGCCTTCTGACCCCAACCGCATTTTGTCATCAAAGAGCTCTTCGGAATATGGATTATCTAGAGCGATCTCTTAATTGGGTGACATTTGGCCTTCAGGTTGGACTGATGATGATGAGACATTTGCGCCCTTGACTGAGAGGAAGAGGTGGTAAAACAGCTGGCTGAAGGGTGTGTTAACCACTGAAGAAAGGATAGGTGCCGATCTTCAGTAATGAGACACACAGGGAACCGACCAAGCAATGACAGGCCTGACGGTCCTGCGAATGATGATGTGCTCACTTTTGTGTTGTCCGGATCACTGGAAGGAACACCTTATCTTATACCTCTAGCTTCATGTCCTACGCCCCTCCTTGCTCGCTTACCACCTCTAGTTTCCTCCATGTTTAAAAATATAAATATCAAAAAAGTCAGCAAATACAGCAAATCAACAGTGTTCTTAAATGCCTATACTTTGCAATGGGCAAATAGGATTATAAACAGAATTTTTTCTATGCAATATCGGTGAAATGGAGTCGTGTGGAAGAACCCTCACAGCAAATGAAGTGGTCTTAAAAGCCTATGCTTTGCAATGGGCAAATAGGAGTAGAAACATCATTTTTTTCTATGCCATATCGGTGAAATGGGGTCATATGGAAGAACCCTCACAGCAAATCAAGTGGTCTTAAATGCCTATATTTTGCAACGGGCAAATAGGAGTAGAAATAGAATTTTTGCTATGCAATATCGATGAAATGGGGTCGTATGGAAGAACCCTCACTGCAAATCAAGTGGTCTTAAATGCCTATACTTTACAATGGGCAAATAGGATTATAAACAGAATTTTTTCTATGCAATATTTTTTAAATGGGAATCATATGGAAGAACCCTCACAGCATATCAAGTGGTCTTAAATGCCTATATTTTGCAACGGGCAAATTGGAGTAGAAATATAATTTTTTCTATGCAATATCGATGAAATGGGGTCGTATGGAAGAACCCTCACTGCAAATCAAGTGGACTTAAATGCTTATACTTTACAATGGGCAAATAGGATTATAAACAGAAATTTTTCTATGGAATATCTATACAAAACTGCCTAACTCCCTAACTAGTGATGTGTCTGATTTCCTAAGCTAGCAGCCTTTCCTGTGTGAAATCGCTATTAAACGGTATTCCTGCCTACTGGCAAACCAGCAAACAGAACAGAGACAGCGTGTGTTCACTACAGAGAGTAAGATGGAAATGGCGTTCAACAGGAAACACAGTGACATGCCAATAAGATGGTCATGTAATTTTAGCAGCCAATGAGATCTCTACACCCTCAGTGGTGACGTTTTTGACTCCCCCCTCCCATGCTCTGCATGGATTGGCTGGCCGGCAAAAATGAAGGAAGGGGCTGAAAAAGGCACCGAACACCTGTGCCAAAGATGAACTTTTTACCGAACTTGTGGCAATAGTTCAGAAAATACCTAAAATTCGTGCTGGACTAACCTTTTTCCCGAACGATTCGTCGCAACACTAGTCATAACAGCATATGAATGGTTGCACACATGATGGGCCTCAGGAGGGAAGGACCAAAGCAAATGTGTGACCCAACCCGCCAAGTGTGGTCTTGACAGGTGTGATGTTACCAAGTGACTTCTGCAAAGTAATTTAAAAAAATAAACATCATACACCCCCTGGAGTTTGGTAACAAGGTATCTTTGGCACCTCGCTTTTATACCACATCAGGGGCGTAACTAGAAATGGCAGGGCCCCATCGCAGACTTTTCAATGCCCCCCCCCCCCCCCGTCCGTAAAAAAAAGAAAAAAAAAACTTTATCACATGTTCTGTCAAGAATATTGGAAAAAATAGTGTATAACAGACACATCACACACACACAAGACACATCCCGCACACATGCCACACACGCCAGACCCATCCAGCACACATGCCACACCCATCCTGCACACATGCCCATGCCACACACGCCAGACCCATCCTGCACACATGCCACACACGCCAGACCCATCCTGCACACATGCCACACAAGCCAGAACCTTCTTGCACACATACCACACACGCCAGACCCATCCCGCACACATGCCACACACGCCAGACCCATCCTGCACACATGCCACACACGCCAGACCCATCCCGCACACGCCACACACTCCAGACCCATCCAGCACACATGCCACACACGCCAGACCCATCCATCACACATGCCACACCCGCCAGACCCATCCAGCACACATGCCACACACGCCAGACCCATCCTGCACACATGCCACACATGCCAGACCCATCCTGCACACATGCCACACACGCCAGACCCATCCCACACACATGCCACACACGCCAGACCCATCCCGCACACATGCCACACACGCCAGACCCATCCTGCACACATGCCACACACGCCAGACCCATCCTGCACACATGCCACACACGCCAGACCCATCCTGCACACATGCCACACACGCCAGACCCATCCTGCACACATGCCACACACGCCAGACCCATCCTGCACACATGCCACACACGCCAGACCCATCCTGCACACATGCCACACACGCCAGACCCATCCTGCACACATGCCACACACGCCAGACCCATCCCACACACATGCCACACACGCCAGACCCATCCCACACACATGCCACACACGCCAGACCCATCCCACACACGCCAGACCCATCCCACACACATGCCACACACGCCAGACCCATCCCACACACATGCCACACACGCCAGACCCATCCCACACACATGCCACACACGCCAGACCCATCCCTTACACATGCCACACACGCCCGACCCATCCTGCACACATGCCACACACGCCAGAACCTTCCTGCATACATGCCACATACGCCAGACCCATCCTGCACACATGCCACACACGCCAGACCCATCCTGCACACATGCCACACATGCCAGACCCATCCCGCACACATGCCACACACGCCAGACCCATCCCCCACACATGCCACACACGCCAGACCCATCCTGCACACATGCCACACACGCCAGACCCATCCTGCACACATGCCACACACGCCAGACCCATCCTGCACACGTCACACACGCCAGACCCATCCTGCACACATGCCACACACGCCAGACCCATCCTGCACACATGCCACACACGCCAGACCCATCCTGCACACATGCCACACACGCCAGAACCTTCCTGCATACATGCCACATACGCCAGACCCATCCTGCACACATGCCACACACGCCAGACCCATCCTGCACACATGCCACACACGCCAGACCCATCCTGCACACATGCCACACATACCAGACCCATCCTGCACACATGCCACACACGCCAGACCCATCCTGCACACATGCCACACACGCCAGACCCATCCTGCACACATGCCACACACGCCAGACCCATCCTGCACACATGCCACACACGCCAGACCCATCCTGCACACATGCCACACACGCCAGACCCATCCTGCACACATGCCACACATGCCAGACCCATCCTGCACACATGCCACACACGCCAGACCCATCCTGCACACATGCCACACACGCCAGAACCTTCCTGCACACATGCCACACACGCCAGACCCATCCTGCACACATGCCACACACGCCAGAACCTTCCTGCACACATGCCGCACACGGCAGAACCTTCCTGCATACATGCCACATATGCCAGACCCATCCTGCACACATGCCACACACGCCAGACCCATCCTGCACACATGCCACACACGTGCTGATGTTAATGGACTGCGATTTTTTGTTTACACAATAGATTTTACTTTATTTTTTTATTCTGGGAACTTCACCTTCTTCATCCTGCACTAAGTACTGGTCACTTATGTAGCTATTACATACACATCACAAACACCAAGACACACATATATACATCTACATATCTACACACCCAGATATATATTCATACACACATTACACACACATCTATAAATACAATCACATACACACACTTACCTGTTTGCATTGCAGCCCTCAGGCAGTCCAGGGATCTCAGGAAGACGTGCTGGTGAAGGAGAAGCTGCTCCCAGCTGGCAGTGCAGACGCCCCCCCTCCCGTCCCGACCATGCACGCAGCAGCTGAAGGCAGCGTGAGCACGGAGGGGAGGTGGGTTCCGCTGAGGGAGCAGCTCCGTGAAGCTGTGCAGGGATCGTGCTGTTTCTTTATGTTATGACCATGGGGGCCCGGCAGGAAGTTTCTCTTTGTTGCCGGCCAGCTGGGCCCCCAAGGAGTGCGGGCCCTGCTGTAGTCAAGAAACTGTAGGTACGGCTCCTCTCCTCCACCCTGCAAGCAGTCCTGCCTTTGAACGCTCGGGCCAGAGAGCCCGGGCGTTCAGAGGCAGCTCCTCGCCAGCCGGCAGTGAACTGTTATGTTCACAGCCGGCAACTACCGGGATAGCAGACGCGTTAGAAGCTGCCCCGGGCCCCCTAAGAGCACGGGCCCCGGAGCAGCTGCTATGTCTGCTACCCCGGTAGTTATGCCCCTGTACCACATACCATCCATTACAGGAACAGATTGCCCCCTAAAACAGATAACGATCCTTATCACAGTCACAGCCACAATCCCACTTATATCACAATGCCTTCTATGCCAGCAATAGTGATCACATGATATTTAAAAATGCTCTGATTGTCTATATTCTAGATAAAATGTCCCCTTAACAGCTACATTGTACAACCTTAAAGCCATCATGCTATCCCTGAGAGTCAGTATATCCTTTATACTAGTGTCAATAACAATCCTTACAGTCCCAGACAAACATCATGCTACCACAATAGTTAATATGCCTTCCATTGCTGCCACAATACCTCTCTTTTATTAACTCTGTCCTTACTTCTTGAGAACAGGTTTCTCCTTTTGCCTCTTGTCAATGTGTGGTGGTCACATATACATGTCAGCTACATATTAGCTGCATTGGCTGACAAAAAAAGGTTTGGAAATGCCAATGTATGTTAATGTACTGTGAAAGGATGAGAGTTCAGAAAACTGTGCATTTATTATATGATTTTACTGATTTTCATGCTGATTTTCAAGTGGCTCCTTACTGCATCCCAAAATGCACACATACAGTGAAGGAAATAATTATTTGATCCCTTGCTGATTATGTAAGTTTGCCCACTGACAAGGTCATGAACAGTCTATAATTTCGAAGGAAGGTTATTTTTAACATTGAGAGATAGAATATCAAAAATAAAATCCAGAAAATCACACTGTATTTATATAAATTTATTTGCATTTCACAGTGAGAAATAAGTATTTGATCCCTCTGGCAAACAAGACTTAATACTTGGTGGCAAAACCCTTGTTGACAAGCACAACAGTCAGACTTTTTTTGTAGTTGATTATGAGGTTTGCGCATATGTCAGGAGGAATTTTGGTCCACTACTCTTTGCAAATTATCTAAATCATTAAGATTTTGAGGCTGTCATTTGTCAACTTGGAGCTTCAACTCCCTCAATAGGTTTTCTATGGGATTATGGTCTGGAGACTGGCTAGGCCACTCCATGGCCTTAATGTGCTTCCGTTTGAGCCACTCCTTTGCTGCCTTGGCTGTATGTTTTGGGTCATTGTCTTGCTGGAAGACCCAGCCACAACCCATTTTTAAAAATGGGTCGTGGCGGAGGGAAGAAGGTTGTCACTCAGGATTTTATGGTACATGGCTCCTTCCATTCTCTCATTGATGCGGTGAAGTAGTCCTGCGCCCTTATCAGAGAAACACCCCCAAAACATAATGTTTCCACCTCCATGCTTGACAGTGGGGACGGTACCATTTCTCTTCCTCCAAACACGGCAAGCTGAGTTAATGCCAAAGAGCTAAATTTTTGTCTCATCTGACAACAGCACCTTCTCCCAGAATCATCCAGGTGTTCATTGGCAAACTTCAGATGGGCCTGCACATGTGCCTTCTTGAACAGGGGGTCCTTACCAGCATTGCAGGGTTTTAAACCATTATGGCGTAATGTGTTACTAATGGTTTTCTTGGAGACTGTGGTCCCTGCTGCCTTGAGATCATTAACAAGTTCCCCCCGTGTAGTTTTGGGCTGATATTTCACCTTACTCATGATCAAGGATACTCCACGAGGTGTGATTTTGCATGGTGCTCCAGATCAATGTCAATTGACAGTCATTTTGTATTTCTTCCATTTTCTTACTATTGTACCAACACTTATAGTTTTTTAGCCAATTCAAGCTTTATGCTGGTCTATGATCTTGTCCCTGACATCCTTAGAAAGCTCTTTGGTCTTACCTATGTTGTAGATGTTAGAGTCTGACTGATTAATTTAATCTGTGGACAGGAGTCTATAAAGGTGACTATTTAAGACAACTGTCTTTAATGCAGGTAATGAGTTAATTAGAAGCGTCTAACTGGTCTGTAGGAGCCAGAACTCTTAATAGTTGGTGGGAGATCAAATACTTATTTCTCTCAGCAAAATGCAAATAAATTTATATAATTTATCCAGTGTGATTTTCTGGATTTTATTTTAGATATTCTATCTCTCAATGTTAAAATTGACCTACCCTTAAAATTGTAGACAGTTCATGTATTTGTCAGTGGGCAAACTTACAAAATCAGCAATGGATCAAATAATTATTTCCTCCACTGTATTAAAAAAATATATAAAAGAGGATCCACGGACACAAAAACAATCCAATTTATAAAGCAGGGGGCTTCCTTTGTGTGTCTTAATAATACCATTGCAAAAGAAAAAAAGAAAAGCACATTGTATGAAATAGCTCACCCTCAAAATAAATAATAAGAAGGTTTATTAATCAAAAAGAGATACCAACCTTAAAGTTGAAACTAATTCAAAAGGCAATAAAAGCCTGCAAAAGTTCAAATGCATGATCCTGCAAAAGTGAAACCACAGGCAACACAAAAACAATGAAATTAAGATATCCCATTTGATACAATATACCGTAATAGGTGCAAATAGCAAAATCCAAACATATTGCTATACACCACTGTACATATAGACAAAGTATCAATTGTAGAAAAATAACATGCAAAAATATAGCAGCACTATAAATAAGGTATAAGATATCAAATATATTGGAAAAGTATCATGCAGGAAGTATAACAACCATTACCAAGGCACAATAACCCAAGTGTAGAGCCAATATGTAGTCCAAGCACAATGTTTTGATTAAAAACATTCTTATTATTTATTTTGGCTGTGTGCTAGTTCATACAGTGTGCTCTTCTTTTTTTCTTTTGTTATTAAGTGCTAACCTCCCCCTCCCCCTCCACACTGTTTATTTCTATGTTGTGTCTGAATACAGCCAAGCACTCTCGCCCTAATGTATTTGCAACTCTCATAGAAATGAACAGAGAGAGTTGTACAAACAGGGCTGTACTAGCCCACAGGAGAGTAGTGGAAACTCAGAGTAGGCCCCTGGGCATGGTGGGACCCTGGATCGCTTTTCAGGGAGAATGGCAGAGAGAAAAAGAGACAGAGTAGAAGAGTCATGTGCTGCCATGTACAACAGTTGTAGGGTGTGCCCGAAGAATTAACTCCACTGGTGGGCTCCAAGAAGTAACTCAACTGGTAGAGCCAGCAAGAGTCAATGACAATGGTGGACTTCCAAGAATCAATGCCACTGCTGGGCCCCCAAGACTCAATGTCACTGCTGGGCCCCCAAGAATCAACTCCACTGGTGGGCTCCTAGAAATCAGCACCCAAATCCTTCGTATACATGGACCATTGGTTATAAGATCCTTTTCTGTATTTTGTCTATTTTCCTCCCTCACAACCTCAGTCCAGACCATGCCACCTGTTTCTTCTCCAATGTTGAAAGCCTTGGGAAGCAGGACCAAATGTATGTGATTTCATAGGCTGCTCTGAAAAAAGCTTAACCCCCTTTGGTCGCCTGACCTCAAGAGCTCTATATAACTGTTTCCTGTATCTCAAGACACATTGAAATTACTGATTCTACTGTCAGCAAAAACTGGCAGATCATATGACCTACAGCTTGTCATGGAGCGTGCCGCGACCCCCCCTTCGAGCTGCGGCCACCCCTGATCTGCTCCACTCAACCCAGCCACAAACTTTCCCAGCCGCACTCCTGCTTCTTGTCCCCGCTCAGCTGAGTGCCGGCTTTCTACAAGATTTAAAGGGTCAATAAGCCAGTAATTGGCTAATTGCCAGGTGCTGAACCTATATCTTGCTGACTCCTCCTACACTCTCTGCCAGAGTATTGGTGTGCTTTAGTGTGTTCTGAGAGAGTGTTGGAGAGAATTCTTACCTTTTCTGTGTAGTGGTTCTAACTGCTGTCGTTTCATGAAATCTTTACCTGTTGTGTAACGATTCTGTACTATGCTGCACCCTGGCTGCCATCACAAGTAAGTCACGTCAGGGGTAGCGACCTAGTAGTTCCCCTGGTAGCTCTGGTGAACACCGGGGGCTACTTAGACTCTGCTCCCTGGCATGGCTTATACCATCGCTTGGGTGGTCCAGTTAATCCACCTTCATCTGTGACATAGCTGCTGCTCAGAATTTAAATAATCTTCCAGCATATGCTATTCCCTGCTGTCCTTCCCTCTTGTTACACAATACAATAGAGATGTCTCTTGTCTGATGCACCCCCCCCTCCTTATACAGCGCAGAGGAGATGTGTCATTTCTGCTGCCCCTCCCCCTTCTTACATAGTGCAGGAGAAATTTTAATGTCTGCTGCCCCTCCCTTACTGATACACTGCAGGAGAGATGTGTCATGCCTGCTCCTTCTCTCCCTTCTTAAACAGTGCAGAAGATGTGTCATGTCTGCTGCACCTTGCCCTCCTTACACAGGGCAGGAGAGATGTGTCATGTCTACTGCCCCTCCCCATCCTTACACAGTGCAGGAGAAATGTCTCATGTCTGCTGCCTCTCCCTTTCCCATCCTTACAGAATGCAGGAGAGATGTGACATATCTGCTCCCCCTCCCCCTCCTTACAAATTGCAGGAGAGATGTGACATATCTGCTGCCCCTTCCCCTTCTTACACAGTGCAGGAGAGATGTGTCATGTCTGCTGCCCCTCCCAATCCTACACGGGGTTGCAGGGGAAAAGTGAGGATGTGTCATGTCTGCTGCCCCTCCCAATCCCTACACAGTGCAGAAGAGATGTGTCATGTCTGCTGCCCCTCCCAATCCCTACACAGTGCAGGGGACATGTGTCATGTCTGCTGCCCCTCCCAATCCCTACACAGTGCAGGAGAGATGTGTAATGTCTGTGGCCCCTCCCCATCCTTATACAGTGCAGGGGACATGTGTCATGATATCAAATATATTGGAAAAATATCATGCAGGAAGTATAACAACCATTACCAAGGGCACAATAACCCAAGTGTAGAGCCAATATGTAGTCCAAGCACAATGTTTTGATTAAAAAAACATTCTTTTTAAATTTATTTTGGGCTGTGTGCTAGTTCATACAGTGTGCTCTTCTTTTTTTCTTTTGTTACTAAGTGCTAACCTCCCCCTCCCCCTCCACACTGTTTAGTTCTATGTTGTGTCTGAATACAGCCAAGCACTCTCGCCCTAATGTATTTGTAACTTTCATAGCAATGAACAGAGAGAGTTGTACAAAGAGGTCTGGACTAGCCCACAGGAGAGTAGTGGAAACTCAGAGTAGGCCCCTGGGCATGGTGGGACCCTGTTTTAAAATGCAGAAGAGAAAGTGTCATGGTCTGCCCTTCCCCTTTAATACCCCATGAAAGGGGAAAAATGTGTCCTGTCTGCTGCCCCTCCCCTCACTCCTGTGCAGGGAGATTTGTCATGTTGCTGCCCCTCCACTTCCCTTAGCCCGTGCAAGGGGAAAAATGTGACATGTCTACGCCCTCCCCACTCTTTTCACAGTGCAGGGGATGATGTTATGTCTGCCCCCCTCCCCCTTCTTACACATGCAGGGAAGATGTTCATGTCTGCTGACCCCCCCCCCCCCCACCCTTTACTCTGTGCAGGAGAGATATGTCATGTCTGTTGGCCTTGCAACTCCTTACACAGTGCAGGAGAAATGTGTCATGTGTGCTGCCCCTCCCCATCCTTACACAGTGCAGGGTAGATGTGTCACCTCTGCTTACCTCCCCCCCCATTTACTCTGTGCAGGAGAGATGTGTCATGTCTGTTGGCCCTGCAACTCCTTACACAGTGCAGGAGAAATGTGTCATGTGTGCTGCCCCTCCCCATCCTTACACATCACAGGAGAGATGTGTCATGTCTGCTGCCCCTCCCCATCCTTATACAGTGCAGGAAAGATGTGTCATGTCTGCGACCCTCCCCCTCCTTACACAATGCAGGGGAGATGTGTAATGTCTGCTGCCCCTCACCATCCTTACACAGTTCAGGGGAGACTTGTCATGTCTACTGCTCCTCCCCAAACTTACACAGTGCAGGGGGGATGTGTTATGTCTGCTGACCCTCCCCCTCTTTACTCTGTGCAGGAGAGATATGTCATGTCTGTTGGCCCTGCAACTCCTTACACAGTGCAGAAGAGATGTGTCATGTGTGCTGCCTCTCCCTCTTCTTACACAGTGCAGGGGATATTTGTCATGTCTACTGTCCCTTTCCCTCTTTACACAGTGCAGGAGAAATGTGTCATGTGTGCTGCCCCTCCCTACACAGTGCAGGAGATGTGTCATGTCTGCTGCCCATCCAGCTCCTTACACAGTGCAGTAGAGATGTGTCATGTCTGCTGCCCCTCCCTACACAGTGCAGAGGAGATGTGTCATATCTGCTGCCCCTCCCCCTCCTTACACAGCAGAGGGAAGATGTGTCATGTCTGCTGCCCCTTCCCCTTCTTACACAGTGCAGGAGAGATGTGTCATGTCTGCTTCCCCTTCTTACACAGTGCAGGGGAGATGTGTCATGTCTGCTTCCCCTTCTGACACAGTGCAGGAGAGATGTGTCATATCTGCTGCCCCTCCCCACCTTACACAGTGCAGGAGAGATGTGTCATGTCTGCTGCCCCTCACCACCTTACACAGTGCAGGAGGGATGTGTCATGTCTGCTGCCACTCTCCCTCCTTACACAGTGCAGGAGAGATGTGTCATGTCTGCTGCCCCTCCCCCTTCTTACACAGTGCAGGAGAGATGTGTCATGTCTGCTGCCCCTCTCTCTTCTTACACAGTGCAGGAGAGATGTGTCATGTCTGCGGCCCCTCCCCATCCTTACACAGTGAAGAGGAAATATGTCATGTCTGCTGCCCCTCCCCCTCCTTATACAGTGCTGGAAATATGTGTCATGTTTACTGTTCCTCTCCCTCTTTACACAGTGCAGGGGAGATGTGTCATGTCTGCTGTCCTGCCCTCTAATTACACAGTGCAGGAGTGATGTCTCATGTCTGCTACCCTTCCCCATCCTTACTCAGTGCAGGGGAGATGTGTCATGTCTGCTGCCCCTCCCCATCCTTACACAGTAGAGGGAAGATGTGTCATGTCTGTTGTCCCTTCCCTTCTTTACACAGTGCAGGAGAGATGTGACATATCTGCTGCTCCTCCACCTTCTTACACAGTGCAGGAGAGATGTGTCATGTCTGCTACCCCTCCCCATCCTTACACAGTGCAGGGGAGATGTGTCATGTCTGCTACCCTTCCCCATCCTTATTCAGTGCAGGGGAGATGTGTCATGTCTGCTGCCCCTCCCAATCCTTAAAATTACAGTTGCCCCCTTCAGGAGAGATGTGTCAAGTCTGCTTCCCCCCTTCCTACACATGCAGGAGGATGTGTCATGGCTGCTTTTCCCTCTCCCTCCTTACACAGTGCAGGAGAGATGTGTGTGTCCCCATGGGCTGGCTGGCCCCTCCCCCTCCCATTACACAGGCAGGAGAGTGTGTCATGTCTGCTGCCCCTAAATTACACAGTGCAGGAGAGATATGTCATGCCTGCTATCCCTTCCTACACAGTGCAGGGGACATGTGTCATGTCTGCTGTCCCTCCCCATCCCTACACAGTGCAGGAGAGGTGTGTCATGTCTGCTGCCCCTCCCAATCCCTACACAGTGCAAGAGAGATGTATCATATCTGCTGCCCCTCCCCATCCTTACACAGTGCAGGAGAGGTGTGTCATGTCTGCTGCCCCTCCCAATTCCTACACAGTGCAGGAGAGATGTGTCATGTCTGCTGCCACTCCCACTCCTTACACAGTGCAGGAGAGATGTGTCATGCCTGCTGCCCCTAATTACACAGTGCAGGAGAGATATGTCATGTCTGCTATCCCTTCCTACACAGTGCAGGGGACATGTGTCATGTCTGCTGCCCCTCCCCATCCCTACACAGTTCAGGAGAGGTGTGTCATGTCTGCTGCCACTCCCACTCCCTACACAGTGCAGGGGAGATGTGTCATATCTGCTGCCCCTCCCCATCCTTACACAGTGCAGGAGAGATGTGTCATGCCTGCTGCCCCTAATTACACAGTGCAGGAGAGATGTGTCATGTATGCTGCACCTCCCTACACAGTGCAGGGGACATGTGTAATGTCCCGCTGCCCCTTTCCCACCCAAAAATTCCTACCACACTTCCCGTGCAGGAGAGATGTGTCATGCTGCTGCCTTAAAATCAAACCAACTCTAACCTTACCCCAGTGCAGGGAGATGTGTCATGCCTGCCCCCCCCGCGGGGCGGGCCCTATTTACACAGTGCAGGAGAGATGTGTCATGCTCTGCCCTTTTCAATTACCTCCCCTTACACAGTGCAGGGGACATTGGTCAGTCTGCTGCCCTCCCAATTTTCCCACACAGTGCAGGAGAGATTGTCATGTCTGCTGCCCCTCCCATCCTTACACAGTGCAGGAGAGATGTGTCATGTCTCCATCCTCCCCCCCTTCCTTGCATCATGCAGAAGAGATTTATTATGCCTGCTATTCTTCTTCCTTCCTACAAAGTACAGGGGACATATGTCATGTTTGATACTACTATTAAAAAAGTTCAACTAATATGGTAAGTCAGCTAAAGAAAGTTAGTTTTATTTATATATATATATATTATATTAAAATATATATAATAATATTTTATATATATAATAATATTATATATATATATATATATAAAGAAACGAAGAAAAACAAACAAGGGGGCCCCACAATAGTTTAAGTTTGTAAAAATTGCAGTAGATTAAAAAATGTAGGTAAATGTGCTTACCTTCTGAGGTTGCGCTCGTATTATAGAGGCACAACTCTCATATGCGCTTGCGGGGCTTTTGGATGCCGTAGCCCTTATCACGGCGGCCGCTGGTCCTGTAGATTCCGGGGTTCAGGTGAACGCCGGATGGATATGGATAAGAGGATAAAATGGCGGACCCGGCGCACGTGCAGTTATGAAAAAGCCGTAATTTTGACTTATAAAAAATGTCTTTATTCTTAAAAGATGTAGGGGTGTATAACCCTCACACATTAAAACTCAGAACAATATAAAACCCGACGCGTTTCCTGCGTAATACCGGCACTTTTTCAAGGGTAATGTTTGGGTAAAAGCTACTGTGGTATTTAAGTAAATGGTATATTTTGTATAGGTCGACAAAAATGTCAATCTGAGAATCCAGGGAGCCGATTAGCTGGAAGAGCCGCCCAGTCAGGATCATCAGTGACAGGCTATGCCAGACAAGAGATAGTAGGTGTTGGTATACGATTGGATGAGCGGTACATCAATCAACAGTGCAGGTGTCAGTCCATTCCAGCCGGGAGGACATAGAAGAGGCTTCGCTCCGGCTGGGATGGATTGTTTACATTTTACATTTGGCATACATTATGATCTGCGTTTTTATATAATAAATAAAAACAACTAAGAAGATGATAGTACTAACAAGAAGACTAAAAGTTGTGTTCTTAATATATCAATGTTTGTTAAAAGATGGGATTTTTAAATCAATAATATATTGTGTGTTACTAGTAATCGACGTGTTTTGAGTTTGAATGAAAGCCGTATACTATCGGCCTGAAGTGAAGGAACCCATGTGAAAAAGTTACTCTGTAAGTTACTAAACATATAGGTTTGCTGTTATTTTAATTAATAAGATTGCTGGTTGAGATTCCTCACCAGTCAATCTATAGGGAGCTATATGAAACAAAAAAAAAAAAAAAAAACGGATATGGGTGAAAAGGAGTGGAACTGAGCTGAAAAAAAAAAAAAAAAATTAAATAAATAGCTATGTAAAATAGGAATGATCTATTGTGTAACGAGTCTCTTGATGGCACTGTACAAGGCAATTAGTGTCAAATGAAGATTATAACTTGGGTGATCTATGTAATGCTCTATATAGTGTTACATACGAGGATCTTTCACATATTCTATTGTTGGAGATAAATATACTCAAAAGATTGGGTCAGTAAACAAAAGTTCTTTTACAGAGCAAGAGTCATATACATATGAAAACTAGATCGCCGAACTATATCGTACCCCTAGATGCTTAAACGAATGTAATTTTAACGTATGAGTTCCATCATGTCATTCAGACCTCTGGGTTGCAATGTTTTTAGTCTGTATATCCAGAACATCTTTTTTTGCAATGTTTGGAATCTGTTGATTGTGATTGATGGGAATAAAAACTAGGGAGTAATTTTTAGATCATCAAAATTCTGTTGATGTACTAACTTGCAGTGTAGGGCCACGCTTTGTTTTATGTCCCCTTTCTTGACACAAGCTCTGTGGCCATTTAATCTGATATGGAGCGCACAGGTAGTCCTGCCGACGTATTGTAGACGGCAGGAGCATTCTATCACATAAATTACAAAGGAGCTTTTACATGTGAGATGAAACTTAATAGGGTAAGTAATATTGGTGTTTGTAGAGGTTATATTCGGTGTAGTACAAATAGTTTTACAGCACAAACAACTAGACGTACCGCATGCAAAGCTACCTGTTATAGTGGGAATCGTATTGGTTTCTAAGGGTTGATTTCTCACTCGACTGGGGGCTAGTATGTTTTTGATGTTAGGAGCCCTCCTGAAGATCAGATTGGGTCTATCTGGGATCGCAGGACCTAGGAAGGGATCTTTCTTCAGTAGATACCAATGCTTTGTAAGAATTTGTTTTATTTTAGAGTGAGCGGAATTAAATTGAGTAATGAGAGAATGTTTGATTTTTGGGTCCATCAAGGGTTTGGAAGTTTGGGACTTGATTTTGTTCTCGTCTAGATTCTTTTCAGTCACGCAATCTTTTTGGGTTAGTTTAGAAGTCCTGTCTATAGCATCTTTTAGAAGTGTCCTGGGATACTTTTTTTCTCTGAATCTATTTTCAAGAAATTTTATTTGTTTCAGGAATTCTTCATCTTCAGTACAATTTTTTCGGACCCTTTTAAATTGCCCATACGGGATGTTGATTAACCAGGGCTTATGATGCGCGCTGTCAAACTGAATATAGGTGTTGGCATCTACTTTTTTAAAATGAGTGGAAGTGGTGAACCTGTCTTCTTTGAGTGTGACATTGAGGTCCAGAAAAACAATGGATTGTGAGCTGTAGTTGGCAGTGAACTGGAGGTTCCAGGTATTACTATTTAGGAAGTTGATGAACTCTGGAATCACATTGGCAGGTCCCGACCAAATGAAAAACAAGTCATCGATGTACCTTTTGTACAGGGTGATATGTTGCATAAATTGAGGTTGATCATATATATACTGGTCCTCGAAGGCTCCCATAAAGATGTTAGCATAGGAGGGCGCCATTCTGGTCCCCATAGCGGTGCCTTTAATTTGGTGATAGGTGGTATCGTTGTGTCTGAAATAATTATTTTCCAGAATAAATTTGAGACTTTTCACTAGGAACGCTTTTTTTTCTTTCGAAAATTTCGTATTTTTTTCCAAAAGGTTACTGACACAATTTAAACCTAAGTCATGTGGAATATTTGAGTATAATGAGGTGACGTCAGCTGTAATCAGAATATATTTGGAATTGGGGGGTAAATCTGCCAGGAACTGGATAAGATGACCAGAATCCCTTAGGTGACTTTTTAACTTGATTACATGAGGTTGGAGGTGAAGATCTAAAAATTGTGATAATTGGCTCGTACTAGAGTTAATCCCTGATATGATGGGACGTCCAGGGGGATTTTTTAAATTTTTGTGTATTTTGGGGAGGAAATAGAAAAACGGTATATTAGGTTCTGAGATGTAAATGAAATATTTTTCTTTTTTGGTGATGACATTCCCGGCTACTGCTTGATTCAGATAATCGAGCAGTGTATTTTGAACTTCTTGGAAGGGATCCTGTAGTATGATGTTATAGTACGTATTGTCACTCAAAATATTCTGTGCCTCTATCTGGTACTGTTCATAGTCCAAAATTACAGTGCCTCCCCCTTTGTCAGCCGGGCGCACTACTATGTCATGGTTGTCTTTCATTTTCTTAATCGCTGTTTGTTCTTGTTTGGTCAGGTTGGAGTTTCTATTGGTAGGGGTGATTAGTTGAAATTCGTCAGAAACTAAATCCAGAAAGGTTTTGATGTAATGTCCTTGGGACTGAGTTGGATAGAAATTTGATTTCATAGGAATTTCAATATAGTCTTCTTCTTTTATGATAGTATTGAGTTCCACGGGGTTAGGGTGCATAGAAAAATGTCTAGTGAGGGTGAGTTTACGTACTAGATGGTGTAGGTCTAAAAATAAATCAAATTGTTTAATATCGTTGTTGGTAGGGCAGAAAAAGAGGCCTTTAGATAAAATGCTGATTTCATGAGAGTTAAGGTTATACTTAGATAGGTTGAATATACCAAGTTTGTGTAATTCTGATTCAGGAATTACAACTGCGGTAGAGATCTCTAGGTCAGGGACAGGGACCTTTCTTTTTTTCCTGCTGGTCCCCGCCCTGCACCCTCTAGTATGCCTTTTCTTTTTGTGGCTGGTTTTATAGTGGGGGATTGTAGGGGGGGAACTGTTTGGGTTGACCCTTAAAAAAGGGGTATATTGTGCCCTTCTGTGTTAATTTCGGTGATAGTGGAATCCATATCCAGAAGTGGAAGAGAGGTATTGGAAATCTCATGAGTAGTGAGTTGTGACAGGATTGCCAATGTGATTCCAGAGTTCATCAACTTCCTAAATAGTAATACCTGGAACCTCCAGTTCACTGCCAACTACAGCTCACAATCCATTGTTTTTCTGGACCTCAATGTCACACTCAAAGAAGACAGGTGCACCACTTCCACTCATTTTAAAAAAGTAGATGCCAACACCTATATTCAGTTTGACAGCGCGCATCATAAGCCCTGGTTAATCAACATCCCGTATGGGCAATTTAAAAGGGTCCGAAAAAATTGTACTGAAGATGAAGAATTCCTGAAACAAATAAAATTTCTTGAAAATAGATTCAGAGAAAAAAAGTATCCCAGGACACTTCTAAAAGATGCTATAGACAGGACTTCTAAACTAACCCCAAAAAAATTGCTTGACTGAAAAAAAATCTAGACGAGACCAAAATCAAGTCTCAAACTCCAAACCCTTGATGGGCCCAAAAATCAAACATTCTCTCATTACTCAATTTAATTCCGCTCACTCTAAAATAAAACAAATTCTTACAAAGCATTGGTATCTACTAAAGAAAGATCCCTTCCTAGGTCCTGCGATCCCAGATAGACCCAATCTGATCTTCAGGAGGGCTCCTAACATCAAAAACATACTAGCCCCCAGTCGAGTGAGAAATCAACCCATAGAAACCAATACGATTCCCACTATAACAGGTAGTTTTGCATGCGGTACTTCTAGTTGTTTGTGCTGTAAAACTATTTGTACTACACCGAATATAACCTCTACAAACACCAATATTACTTACCCTATTAAGTTTCATCTCACATGTAAAAGCTCCTTTGTAATTTATGTGATAGAATGCTCCTGCCGTCTACAATACGTCGGCAGGACTACTTGTGCGCTCCATATCAGATTAAATGGCCACAGAGCTTGTGTCAAGAAAGGGGACATAAAACAAAGTGTGGCCCTACACTGCAAGTTAGTACATCAACAGAATTTTGATGATCTAAAAATTACTCCCTTAGATTTTATTCCGATCAATCACATCAACAGATTCCAAACATTGCAAAAAGAGAGATGTTCTGGATATACAGACTAAAAACATTGCAACCCAGAGGTTGAATGACATGATGGAACTCATACGTTAAAATTACATTCGTTTAGGCATCTAGGGGTACGATATAGTTCGGTCGATCTAGTTTTCATATGTATATGACTCTTGCTCTGTAAAAGAACTTTTGTTTACTGACCCAATCTTTTGAGTATATTTATCTCCAAAAATAAAATGTGAAAGACCTCGTATGAAACACTTATAAGCTTTACATAGATCACCCCAATTATAATCTTCATTTACCTAATTCCCTTTGTACAGTCCATCAAGAGACTCTTTTACACAATAGATAAATTTTATTTAATTTAATGTTTGTTTTTTTTTTTTCAGCTCGCTCCACTCCTTTTCCCCCAACCTTTTTTTTTTTTTTTTTTTTTTCCATATAGCTCCCTATAGATTGACTGGTGAGGAATCTCAACCAGCAATCTTATTAATTAAAATAACAGCAAACCGAGACTTCCGGGGGCGGGGCATCCAGCATGGCCGCTTCTTACTAGAGCTCCTGAACCCAGCACCTCACTCTGGAGGGTATCTGAGCCATCCGCTCCCCCAGGTACTTAATTCCGGAAATCTGCGGGGTCTCGGGCCACTGACTCTGGGGCTCTTTTTGCGCCAGACCCCCGGGGACCCGTGGGGGCAGAGGGGCCGCAAAGGCCTCCATAAAAGCCCGGACCCATCTTGGAGGGGTGCCCCAGCTTGTGGAGCCGAGGAGGGCCCCCTACCCCGCTCCCACATTAACTGGCCACAGCCCAGGAACGCCAGGAAAAACCGGGGGCTTTCGAGGAGGGCCCGGGGGCACCCCCGGCAGTGCCGCGTCAGCCGCCCCGGCGACCGCACCTCACCGCCCCATACCCTCGGTCGGGGTTCCGAAGGGGGGACGCGGCGCTGGGAGAGAGGAGCTGGGGGGCCCGGAAAAGAAGGGGGGTGAACCCGGCGGGGCCCCGAATAAAGAGGACGCGGCAATACCGGACCAGTTTCCCTGGGAGTGACGTCTCGGCCGCTCTAATCCCCTACCCGGGGACACACGGGGGACGACGCAGCGCCCGGACTGGTGAGGCTGGTGAGCCCGGCGGGGCTCCCGAAGTACAGAAAGAGGGGCCGGTACCGGGGCGGCTTTTCCCCCCGGGTGACGTCCGGCCGGGCTTCACTCCCTTCCGGAGACGACACGCGCCCTTGAGAAGGAGCCGCGGCGTCCGGTGGGGCCGGTAGCTCGGGGGGGCTCCGGGGGAAACAGGGGACCAGGAGAGCGGGAGGAGCGTGCGCCTCGCTCTGGGGGGTCTTCAATCTGTGGGGAACTGGTGCTGGACCGCTGCCCTAAAGGGGCCAGGCGCAGTGAGTACTACCCCCTGAGGGGACAGGTCCCCCACAGAGAGACCCCGTCCCGTCCCCAACCCTCCTTTTTTGGGGAAACCAGGGGGGGAGCAATAGTACTCGGGGAAACCCGAATAGGGGCTTTTGGGCAAGCCCTCTCCGCCTCCCACCCCCTCTTTGGAACGCTGACACTTGGGGGGAAGGGGGTTTTTAAACCCCCCTCCCCCACGGACACACATAAGGGACCTGCAACAGCCTGCAAAGGGGGGCTAACAGTGCCTGCAGCCTAAACCCCTCCTCTGCGGGGCCCTCCCCCCCTTGCTGCTATGAAACACTGTACGGCTGTGACGCCCCTTGGCCCACACAGGGCATTTAAATGTTGGCCCGCCACAATTAATCACCTTCTGGTCTCCCTTTTGCAGTGTATTCCCGGGGGACTCTTTTTTCTATAAATTTTTTTTGGTCCATTTTGGGGCACTGGCTGGGGTGCTCACTGAGGGTGGTCGCTCCCCCCCCCCCCCCCTTTTTTTTTTGCCCACATCTCAGGCATTTAGGTTTCAAACTCCCACTGCTGCTGTGGCTTTGTACTCTACCAAATCATAGAGAAATACTTTTCTGCCCCCCTGCGCCCGTGAGCGACTTGCTGCAGATATTCCATTTAACAAAATAATTGGGTTTTTTTCCGCCCCTACTGCCCCCCGCCCAGCTGCACCCTTTTTTTACGCATTATTGCTACCGACAACCCAGATCTACTGGTTTGCACCATCTTGCCCGCTGGCCGCGACTGCTTGTTCTCATTGCGTTTTTCCCTTTGCATCTGTTTGTGTATTCTTCTAGTGAAATTAAGTTAAAAGTGATGCAAAATTTTGCCTTTATTTTTGGGTTAAGTAATCTATTTTTCAACCCCCCCTGCAGCCCAGGGGGCCCAAAATTCTGATGCTTTAAATCCCTGGCGGCCGGGGAACCCGCACCCGATTCTCCAAGCAATTAGGCGCCCTTTTTTACCTTTTGATATAGTACGCCTTTTTCCCTCAACCCTGGGGAAGGTTCCCCCCCCCCACCCCCTTTCCTAGCGGCGGCCCCGGGACGGCGCTTGTTGCTCTCTTAACAGGTGAGCATGGACAAATTTGTAAAAAAGCCTCCCCCCCGAAGGGTCAACACGTTCCCCCGTTTTGGGCCCCCCCAGCAGGAAAATCACCCCACCCGCCACCCCAAAAGGGCAAAAAAGGGGGTGGGCTCCAATCCACCCCTGGGCACCGCCTCCACCATGGCTACAACCCACCCCCCCGAAAGAACCGAGTCATGGGTTGCTCCTCACCTCCCCCCCTTCCCCCGGCGACGGCTCGACCTTTCACCATCCTCTCACGGGCCTTGGCACAAGAGGTCTCCGGGTTTGCTTTTGCCGGGCCATGGACCGTCGCAGGGATCTTATGCAGTCATTTTGGCCCGCCGCATTGCCTTTTATACATCCTAAAACAAAGGCCCTGTCCAAATCCACGAACGCACAAAAATTGACACCAAAGCACGTTCGCATCCACGAACGGTGTCAAGTTTAGAAGGGGGCCCTTCATCACTCGGGAACCCATCAATGCGCTACGGGAAAAATTGGTGACCTCGAAATCGGAAAGACGGAACAATCAGGTTCATCGGTATCCCATGTCCGTGCCCCTGTCCCCTTGGCAACATATCTGGGGGTGGACCTGGCTGTGCCCGGCTCGGATCTCCCCAAATGACCCCCTACAGGAGAAAGATGCACAGGATTGGGGCCCCGCAGGGAAAGGGAGGCCTGTCCTAGCCAGGATAGCTCCCCTTCCACAACTGGCCTTTCGGGGAGAAATTTCCTGCGGGCACCGCCGATGCCGGGAATTACGGTTGCTGGTGAGAGGTTTTCTCTTTTTTTTTTTTCAGGTTTTTTCAAATAGGGTGTCCCTGAAGGAAGAGCGTACCCGGTTCTGTAGCATTTGCATGAAATAACTCAATTTCACTGCTCTTTCCCGCAAAGCTCAAGGTTCTGACAACGGCAGAATGATAACTTTCGACTTCCCCCCCAAAGAGGCCCAAACGATTTCTACCCAGGACGGGACTAGCGGGGGGATTTCCTTATTGGCCCCTCGGGGGGGCAGCCTCATTCTTAACTTCGGCCCGGATTTCATAAAATTTTCTTTTGGGGGGTTTTTCTTTTACGGGGGTTTACGTTCCCCAGCCATGGGCGCAGGGGGGGTTTTTTTGCCACTTTTTGTGGTACTTGGTTCAAGTTGTTAATCTTTTGTAGAGTTATAGGTTGTTTAATTCTTCTTTGGGTTCCCCGCTCTCCGATTGTATTCGTCCTGGACTGCTCCCCAAGATAATTCACTCGCCACCTCCTCCCCCCCAAAACTAGATGGGGAAAGCGCTCGCTGGGCCTTGGAACCATCCCCCCAAAGGGTTTTTCCTGCCGGTTTCCCCTTTTTTTTAGGGATGCAGGATGAGGAGACCCCCCTACCTTTTTGGGCTTCCCCCCGGCTCCGCAATAAAGTCCTTTCCGGGAACGTTGCGGTTCTTAATATTCCAAAAAACGAGACGAGTCTTGCTCCACCTAAAAAGACTGAAGGCAACATTATTGTCTGCAAGAACACACTAAAAGGCTGACAATTTCGGCCCCGCGACCCCAATGGCTGGATCCCCGGTATTTTGCAAATTACTGTAAAAAATCCCTGCGTTGCAATATACTTCCGAGCTGGCCTAGTACATCTATCGTTGATCATATGCGATGGGGCAGGTCGATTTAAAAATACTTGAGATGATGATGCTAATCGACGAAACACGTTGGTCAATCTCTATGCTCCGAATGCGCCGAAGTTTCCTTTTTCGCCGAAAACGCCAAATTTTTCTTTTACAAAGGGGAACATAACAATTTAATTTTTAGTGGGGATTTTAAAACGGGGCACCAACCCCATTTTGGATGATCTGGCACAGGCCGGGCTCGGGGCCTAAACTCCCTCCTCGCGTTCTAATGGACCACCGGACGTCTATACCCCGGGCGGCTCCTCAACCCCACTGATCGATTTTTTTACTTTTACTGGCTGTTCATGATTCTTTTCGGGGATTGACCTGGCCCTGTTGTCAAGACTCCCCAAAATCAAGGGGGGTGCTGCAAGCAGATCTTCACCCCTTTACATCTCGGACCATGGCCCTACCAATTAGTCTTAGCCATTTCCAGGGGGCCCCTCCATGGGCAGGTCAGGAGATCCCCACGCATCGTATGAATCAGATGACTTCCGACCCTTTTTTTTAAAAGTTACTTGGTTCATTTTTCTATCAAAAATTTAAGCGCACGCCGGGGATGCGCCCTTGCCTCTGTTTCCCCACTGCGAAAGCAGTGCTGCGTGGACTAATAATCAGCTAACGAGCATGAGGCGCAGGGACCGAATATAAGTTTAGAAGGTTGCATGAATTTCGCCCGCCCAACTTTTATTCGCAGCTTTTTCCCCTTCCGCCAAAAAAAAGGCGCTATACAAAGCCCAGACCTTTTGAGTACTTTCCAAAAGGGGTCACCGGCGGCGGAAATTTTTGGCCGCCCAGAATCGATATTACAGGTGGGGGAATGGGAGGGGAAAGCTGCTGGCTATTTGACTGCTCAATGGAAGCCGGGGCCCGCCAATAGCACTGCAAATGCCCCAAACAGGGCCACCCCTACGGACGCAACAGTATAGAAGGGTTTTTTGTGGCCTATTTCGATCCCTTATAGCGCCACCCCCTTTTGATGCGGCCGGGGTTTTCGGGGGATTCTTGGGATTCGGTGCGTACTCCAGGTCTCACCGAAGACAGCGCCTACAGCTGGGTCTGTATCACCATGGAGGGGGTCTCGGGCGGCAATCACTTCCTTTTCAACGGTAAATCGCCCCGGGCCCGACGGACTCGCAAATTCTACAAAATCTTCCTGATATTGTCCCCTATCTAACCAAGCTATTCAACGATGTTTACATCTGCCCGTCCCGAAAACTCCTTTTTTTAAATCTAAGACGGGGGCCGCTGTAAGACGGAAGGGATCCTGCGTCCTTAACGTCATACCGGGCCCCTTCCCTGCGAACCAGGACTACAACCCGGCCAAAATTATTTCAAACCCACTTCAGAAATTTTGCCCGCCATCTCACACCTGCCATCGGGTTTCGTCCGAATCACACTCGACCAGGGAAAGTACCTGGGTGTGGGGGCGGCAACCCCGGGGACAAGACCCACCCTCCGGTGTCCATGCTTTAAGCCTGGATGCAAAGGGTTTTGACAAGGGCTCCTGGCCTTTCCTGGGGGCCACACTTTGGGGGGGGGGGATTTGGGTTTTGTGTTCAAAGCCCCTTCCCCTCCCTCATGCAGCAAAACCACACGGCCCTAACTTCTGAATGGGGGTACATCTCCTCTTATTGACCTGTTCCGCGGCGAAGCAAGGATGTCCCCCTTTCGCCAATTCTATTAATCTCCCATTGACCCCCTTCTTTTTCACTCACCCATCTCAAAATTTTCTGGGGTAAAACTAAACATTGCGAGATAAACCGGGGGCCTAGCGGATGATTTGTTTTGATGGTTTCCAACCCCAAAACCACCCGGCGACAGTGCTGCGGATATTAAAACAAAGGGGGGACCTCTCAGGTACAATAAAACTTATAAAAGTAGGGGCTCCTACCTAAGGACCGTCGCGCCCATTATGGCCCCCTCCCACCATATCCCTGGTCACTTCAACATAAAAAACCTGGGGGACCTTTTTCCCCGACACCCTGACAAACATTAAAAGGAGAAAAAATCTGCAGATATGTGACGGCGCCCCGCCCAAAACCCCTCCAAAGATGCGACCACCCCTATCCTTTATGGGAAGCCAACCGCAAAAATGGTGGGGGTGCCACGCCTCCTGTACCTATTTAACATCTACCAAATACTTAAACTAAGGAGGAAAAGCTCATTAACGCCCTTTTTTCGGGGAAATTTATTGGGGGGGGGGAAGCGGGCAAGCACCCCCTTTATATTTTTCCCACCCCAAGTTCCTTGGGGGTCCCTTTTCTTCCCCAACATCAAGTACTACAACTTACAGCCCTGGGGCGATTCTTTCGGACTGGTGTCAGCCTCCAAGATTCACCACAGTGGGGTGGACGGTCATTCATGCCAAGTCCACTCTTTAAATTTCCTGATTTATCATATGCAGAGCTTCCACGAGTTTGGAGCAACGCCTTCTCATGCCCGGTTTTTAGGCATGGAGGAAGATTTAAAAGCGAAGGGCCGTCACCAACCACTGCTTTATCAGTCCTTTGTCCCGGAACCCCCGCTTTTAGGGTGGGCCTCACATGGCCGTTCCGGCGGGTTTCATGATAGGGTCTTCTTTCCTCGCACAAAGGGTGGACCCGCTGCCAGACGGCTTTTCTCGTTTCAAACTCCAGTTGCAATTTTTCCACCCTTTCCAAACCCTTTTTTCACTTATCCAGGGTACAGCTTCTTTAAGCCTGTCCCCCCCGCACATTGCGGGGGCAAATGGGGTTCGACTTTTTACAAGACCTGGGTTTTAACCACCGACGGACGTTTCACTCCTACCTACAGATATCTGCTAAACCATTGTTATCTCAAACCCTCTGCAACTCGCCGCTGGAGCAAGCCGACCCAAACCCCAAACCCCGGGTACTATACCCGGGCACTTGCAGGATTCCCCATATTTCTTCACCCCTAGATAATTGAGGGTGTCCCTCAAGGTGGGACACAACCTACCTAACACCCTTTCCCAGGGACATAGAAATGGGGGCTGTACACTTTAAGTAAATGCTTCAAGTTGGCACACTGGAAAACTGATCTTACCATTTTCCCCCTTGGGACGTTCTAAGATTCAAAAAGTACTGGCGGATGTGGCAACCCAGGGGCAGAGATACCTTGGGGGTTTCAATTTTTCCCTACCGGACAAAGGGGGCCCCTTTTGGGGTTTTTTAGATACTAGGGCCGGTCGCATACCAGAAGGGAAAGAGGCTTTTGCATTTCTATCAGCCGGCGCGAAAGGGGAATTCTCAGGGTGGAGCCAGCCGGGGAGCCCCAAAAGACAACTTTTTCTTGATAAACCTTTTTTTTGTTTAAAATGGACTGGATCGAGGGCCTCGCAGCAAAAGGGGCAAAAACCCCAAAAATTTTTTCCTTGTGGAGACGGTGATAGAGACGTTTCCCCGATTTGGGATAAAAACATCCTGTTTTTGGGAAGACAGGCTGGTACCAGCTCAACAAAGGGGCACCGACCCAAAAACCTTCAGGACCCGGGTTCTTGCCTGAGGTCAACATGGAGTCCCTACTTTTTCTTTAATCACTCCTTTTTCCCTAATGAACTCGTTTAAAAAGTCTATGTGGCATAGAGCTGGGTAGGGGCCCCTTTTGAATTGACCGCAAAAAGGGGGGGGGGTGCGGCGAGTCTTCGGAGAGCATGGCGGGTTGGGGGATTATTTGGAGCAGAGTTTTTTTGTTTGTTGGTTTTTTTGAATGTTTATCCTCTAGTTTAAACTGTCTCTTCCCACTTCCTATGTGAGTTCCGCCTGCAAACTTGAAGCATTGTCATAACCACTATGGGTTTTACTTTTTCTTTTATGCCCCTCTTTGTTCTTATTGGCAGCTCAATCTTCTGTTTATTTTGTGTTGGAAAATGTGAAAATTGAAATCTTCACAACTAAATGGCTGCCTGCAGCAGAGAAGAAATTTCAAAAGGGGGTAATATTGTATTTTCTTTTTTCATTTTGTATTTATTTGAAACTCATAATAAAAACAAGTTTAAAAAAAAAAAATAATAAAGCAAACCAAATTTTTTAACTTTCAGAGTTAAATTTTTTACAGGGGGTTTCCCTTTACTTCAGGCCGAAGTATACGGGTTTCATTCAAACTCAAAACAGTCGATTTCTAGTAACACACAATAATTATTGATTTAAAAAAACCCCCTTTTTAACAAACATTTGATAAATTAAGAACCAAAATTTTATCTTCTTGTTTAAATCAATTCTTAGTTGTTTTTTTATTTATTATATAAAAACGCAGATCATAATGTATGCCAAATGTAAAAAGTAAACAACCCCCCCCAGCCGGGGCGAAGCCTCTTCTATGTCCCCCGGGGGGAATGGACTGCCCGCCTGTTTTTGATGACCGCTCATCCAATCGTATACCGAACCACTACTCTTGTCTGGCATAGCCTTCACTGATATCCGATTGACGCTCTTCCAGCTAATCGGGCTCCCTGGATTCTCAGATTGACATTTTTGTTGCCTATACAAAAAATACCCATTTATTTAAAATTTCCACAGTACTTTTTTCCCAACATTACCCCTTAAAAATCCGTATACGGCAGGAAACGCGTCGGGGTTTTTTATTGTTCTGATTTTTTGGGGGGTGAGGGTTATAAAACCCTACATCTTTTTAAAAATAAAGACTTTTAAAGTCAAAATTACGGGTTTTTTTTATAACTGCACGTGCGCCGGGTCCCCATTTTACTAACTATCTATCTATATATAATATATATATATAAATTTTATATTATATTATATAATAAATATATTAAAATATATAAATTAAAAAACCGCCTTTTTATTTTTTTACAAAAGTGTCAAACATTCTTTTAAAAACCAATTTTAACTTTTGTTTAAGGGAAACTATGCAATCACTTGATGGCTGGTGAAATACACACCAGTAAATTTCTGTATGTCTGTGATGTGCAGCTTGGTAGATTATGTTTGTAGAAGTACCTAATAGACTTTTGTACTTGGCAAAACCAGATACCATTATTTACCCTCCAGCTGCCATGGCAACAGTTGGGAGCTCCCTTAGGAGTTTGAGCAATGCAGCTGTAAATTATCGATGGGCCACACCTGCACCCTGATTAGACGTTCTGCAGGAGAAGCAGGGAAATCACTTTCTTTGGCTACTGTGCTGCTACCCAAAAAGTCTCGCAGAAGGAAAGGGTTTCAACACAGGATATGAACTACAAACCAGACCTGCACCTCTTCCTAGACGTTCCTTTTAGACACAGGCAAACATGGTAAAAAAAATCTTCCCACTGTGTGCTTACAACTGTACTGTAACCAGCATCAGGAGGTCGTATACTGCTGCCTCACATACAGGGTTCTATGCTGAACAGCGTTATGGCTTCACTGTCCTGATGTTGTCTAGGAAGGACTTTCCTTTTTTATTATTTCTATGTAACGACAGTAGAAGTAAATACTTAGGGTCTCATGTATGAAAACTGTCTAGGTCTAAGACTTTATTTGTTGCTCATAGCATCCAATCAGAACTCCCCTTTTATTTCATATAGTGCTCTAGAGAAATGAAAGGAGAGCTCTGATTGGTTGCTATGGGTAGAGATGGGTGAATTGATTCTAACGAAGTGGAATTAGTTTAGAATTTCAGGAAAACTTCGGTTCTGAACGAAGTCGAAGTTTGGGGTACTTTGCAGGAACGGAGCGTGCTTTTGATTGATAAAATGGCTGCGAGCACATGGCATTACATGGGGCAAAGAACTCTGGGAGGAAGAAGGGCGTAGCCTACATGACGTGTGCAGAGATGAAGCCAATCACAGACCGGCGGGATTCTGTGACGTCACCGCACTATTTAAATCCGGGCGTGACGCTGGGAGCTCATACCGCTCTCACTGTATTGATTAGGGCAGGTGCTTCCACTGCTGCTTATGATATCTCTTACTAAAGAACTCATTTTTATACAGCGATTTTTGGGGGGTGTCACAGCTTGTCTCAGAGACTGCTTCTCTTACGTTCTAATTCTGATTTTGTGGGGTATTGGAACTGAAGTCCAGTGTGCGTCCAATGCAGCTGCATATACATGTTAATGCTATCTGCTCACAGCACATTGAATATCCAAGGGTTATCTAAGCCTGTTCCTGTTGTATTCATTTAAAGAAACAGCGTTTTTACAATCCAAATACCACTTCATTTTTGGTTGCTCATTTGTTTTGCGCAATTTACATCCAGGGATTAATTTAGCGTAGTTCTGCTGTTGTGGTCACAAAAAAAAACCTTCTTTTTCACCGCCATAAAACACATTTTACCTGTAGCATAATTCATAACCGAAGGTTAATTAATTTCAAGTTTTCCTGTTGTTGTGTACCGTAAAATACACGCCATTTTAACACGCTACAAAGCTGGTAATTTTTGGTTGCTCAATTCTTTTGCGCAATTTACATCCATGGGTTAATTAAGCGTTGTTCTGCCGTTGTGGTCATTAAAAGAAACGTTTTTTTTCACCGCAAAAAAAGACATTTTACCTGTAGCATAATTCATAACCGAAGGTTAATTACAAGTTTTTTTGTTGTTGTGTACTGTAAAATACACGCCATTTTAACACGCTACAAAGCTGGTAATTTTTGGTTGCTCAATTCTTTAGCGCAATTTACATCCAGGGGTTAATTAAGCGTTGTTCTGCTGTTGTGGTCACTAAAAGAAACCTTCTTTTTCACCGGCAAAAAAGACATTTTGCCTGTAACATAATTCCTAACCGAAGGTTAATTACAAGTTTTTCTGTTGTTGTGTACCGTAAAATACACGCCATTTTAACACGCTACAAAGCTGGTAATTTTTGGTTGCTCGATTCTTTTGCGCAATTTACATCCAGGGGTTAATTAAGCGTTGTTCTGCCGTTGTGGTCACTAAAAGAAACCTTCTTTTTCACCACCAAAAAAGACATTTTACCTGTGGCATAATTCATAACCGAAGGTTAATTAATTACAATTTTTTCTGTTGTTGTGTACCGTAAAATACACGCCATTTTAACACGCTACAAAGCTGGTAATTGTTGGCAGCATATTTCTTTTGCGCAATTTACATCCAGGGGTTAATTAAGCGTTGTTCTGCTGTTGTGGTCACTAAAAGAAACGTTCTATTTCAACGGCAAAAAAGAAATTTTTCCTGTAGCATAATTCATAACCGAAGGTTAATTAATTACAAGTTTTTTGTTGTTGTGTACCGTAAAATACACGCCATTTTAACACGCTACAAAGCTGGTAATTTTTGGTTGCTCAATTCTTTAGCGCAATTTACATCCAGGGGTTAATTAAGCATTGTTCTGCTGTTGTGGTCACTAAAAGAAACCTTCTTTTTCACCGGCAAAAAGACATTTTGCCTGTAGCATAATTCATAAACGAAGGTTAATTACAAGTTTTTCTGTTGTTGTGTACCGTAAAATACACGCCATTGTAACACGCTACAAAGCTGGTAATTTTTGGTTGCTCAATTCTTTTGCGCAATTTACATCCAGGGGTTATTTAAGCGTTGTTCTGCTGTTGTGGTCACTAAAATAAACCGTGTTTTTCACCGCCAAAAAAGACATCTTACCTGTGGTATAATTCATAACCGAAGGTTAATTAATTACAATTTTTTCTGTTGTTGTGTACCGTAAAATACACTCCACGCTACAAAGCTGGTAATTTTTGGCAGCACATTTCTTTTGCGCAATTTACATCCAAGAGTTAACTAAGTATTTTTCTGCAGTTCTACTTAGTAAAAGAAATGTTCTTTTTCACCGCCAAAGAAGAATTTTTACCTGTAGCATAATTCATATCCGAAGATTAATTAAGCCTGTTTGTGCTCTTATATTTAGTAAAATACACAGTGTTTTTAAACGGCACATACATAAATTTTTCCTGGCCATTTGTGGAGCGCAATTTATATCCAAGGGTTACCCAAGCTTGTTACTGGGTTCATTTGGAGTCAAACACAGGGTGTGTATTTATCATATGCAGATATCTTCATCAAACAGTGTCTGTACATTTTAGAACAAACAGTATGTCAGACAGAGAGGTGGCAGGCTCTTCACCTGCGAGTGGCAGTGGCACAAACATTCCTGGAGCAGGCCCAGGTCGCAGCACAGCAAGGGGATGTCGCAGCAGGGGTGACTCGGTGAGGCCACAACTGCCGCTGTCATCTAGCAGTCGTGTTCTGACCAGCAACCCAAGGGTTCTTGATTGGTTGACTAGGTCATCCACTTCCTCCCAGATGACATCTGACAACCCCAGCCAAGAGTCGGTGTGAAAGTCAGACACAACCATTAGTTGGCATGGCCCGGAAGCGGGTCAGCGGCCCTCACCTGTCCTCAACCCGCTTCGGTCCCATCCGGTTTCCTCAGCCAGAGATCTACTATATGGTCTGGGCTCAGCGCCACTATATAGCGAGGATGAACAATTTGAGGAGGGCAGTCAGCAGCTAATTGAAGAAATGGGGCCAATATCCCCTGCTTCTTGCAGTAGGTGGCAAAGTATAGATGTGGAGAGTGGCATGGGAGGTCATGTTGTGAGGGGTCAGCCTCTGCATACCAAGACCGGTGATGAGGACAGCAGTGACGATGAAACACAAATAGATGATGATGTAGCCGACCGCACTTGGGAGCCGGGTGAGGCAAGGGCTTCATCATCGTCAGGAGAAGAGGGCGTCAGCTTGCGCGTCAGGCGGCGGCGCAGCCCGCAAGTAGGTTGTGTGGCCATGAGTCAGCAGGATAGCAGCAGTGTGAGGTCGGGAGCCAAATGGCCACGGGGTAAAAAACCCGCTTTTCTGGTCCAAAAGTAGCGGCACAGGGGCTCAGCGAGGCAGCGGCGGTAGTAGTCACTCAGTGGGGAGCTTTGGCGGTAAAATCCGATACTCGGAGGTGTGGCAGTTCTTTGCTAAGACACCGGAGGAGCCGAATATGGGTATATGTAGAATCTGTAGGCAGAAAGTGAAGCGTGGCCAGGGAGCTAACGTTGGCACCACGGCCCTGCGTCAACACATGCAGCATCACCATCCGGTGGCCTGGGAGAAACGTGGCTCAGATGTGGTGGTCCATCCTGCTGCCGCAACAGCAGCAGCGCCCAGTAGCACGCATGCCATTGCAGCCAGTCAAAGCTCCACCACCTCTGCAGAAGGGAGCTGTTTCTCTATGCCATCATCTCACAGTCCAGATGCTCCTGCTCCTCGCTACTCATGGCGCCAGCAGTCGTTCAGCGAGGCGATTGCAAAGAGACAACAGTATGCGTCCAACCATCCTAAGGTGCAGTTGTTGGTACTGCAGTCCCTCCCTTTCCAAATGGTGGACTCTGCACCATTCAGAGAACTTATGGCTTGTGCCGAGCCGAGATGGAGAGTTCCAAGCCGTAATTTCTTTTCCAAAAAGGCAGTACCAGCACTTCATAAATATGTAGAACAGAAGGTGGGCCAGTCTTTGAGCTTATCGGATTGTTCCAAGGTGCACAGCAGCGCGGACGTGTGGAGCTGTAACTACGGTCAGGGCCAGTACATGTCCTTTACGGCCCACTGGGTGAATGTGCTTCCTGCCCAGCCACACCAACAACTTGGACAGGAGACGCCGCTTTCTCCTCCACGTTGTCAAACTGCTGCTCCTGTGCCAATGTCCGCCTCCTCCTCCACCACCATCTCAGCCTCCACAAGTACTGCTCCATCATACCACATGTGTAGGGCACAGCGGTGTCACGCAGTTCTACACCTGGCTTGCCTCGGCGAACAAAGTCACACAGGGGAGGAACTGCTCCGCGTCATGCAGCAAGAAATCGATGTGTGGCTTTCTCCGCGCCAAATCAGAACCATGGTGACGGACAATGGGAGAAACATGGTGTCCGCGCTGCACCAAGGAGGGATTGTCCATGCGCCCTGCATGGCGCACGTGTTCAATTTGGTTGTGAAAAGGTTCCTGAAGTCTTCCACCAATCTTCAGAAGATTCTGAAAATAACCAGGAAACTGTGCATGCACTTCATCCATTCCTACAAAGCCAGGAACACCCTCCTCGAGTTGCAGCGGCAGAATGGCCTCCCCCAACACACTCTGATATGCGATGTTTCCACCCGTTGGAATTCCAGCCTGCACATGTTGGACCGACTGTATGAACAGAGAAAGGTCATTAATGATTTTTTGATGATCCAGGCGGACAGGAGTACTCCCCTGTGTAACTTTGATGTTAGCCAGTGGCAGCTCATGCCTGACACCTTCCGTTTGTTGAGGCCATTCGAGGAGGCGACGTTATTTGTCAGTCGCCATGACTACGGGATGAATAACGTCATTCCACTGCTTCATGTCCTGTAACAGATGCTGAAAATTTTGTCTGGGCAGAGGACTGGAGCGTGGCGACTACTCTCGTGGGCCACATGAGCCCGGGGGTTTGGATGAAATGGAGGAGGAGAGAAAGACATTGGAGCAGAAAGCATTGTCTGGTGAAATGAGTTGATTTTCTACCCAGGTGCAAAGAGAGGAGGAGCAGGAGCAGCTGGAGGAGGTGGGATGGAGATGAGGAAGACGAGGCAGATGACCCGCAAGCACCGTGGCAGTATACAGTGGAGATGGAGGCAGGGAGCCCTCGGAATAAATTGTGCAGATTGGCCCGCAGCATGCTGATTTGCTGGCTAGTGACAGCCGAAATAGTCAGCATCCGGCAGAGGGAGGATTCTGGCTTTCCACCCTATTGGACCCTCGCTACCGGTCCAAAATGGGAGCCTTTTTCCCAGCTATTGAGAGGGAGGACAAACTCAAATACTATTGTGAAATCCTCTGTAGTCAGTTGGCCGCTGCCTATGTGCGGCATCGTTCCTCCTCTGACAGGTCTGACCGGGGGGTTGTTCAGCGCTCACGTACTACTGCCGCGACTTCTGGGGGAAGGTGGAGGGGTAGGAGCAGTACCAGCTCCATCAGCAGCAACCTAAGTCTGGAGTCACTGATGAGCAGCTTCCTTCCCCCGCCTAGTGAGGAGGGCAGTCGCCAGCAGTAGCAGCAGCAGGACCTGGAGCAGACCCTGAACCAACAGCTGGTGGCCTACTTGGACAGCACTCTGCCACCCCAGTTAGAAGATCCGCTGGACTACTGGGCAGCCAAACGGGATGTGTGGCCGCAACTTGCCGAGTTTGCAGTGGAGAAGCTGTCCTGCCCGGCCAGTAGTGTGGCATCAAAGCGGGTGTTCAGTGCCATGGGAGCCATCGTTACCCCAAGGAGAACCCGCTTGTCCACGGGAAATGTGGAACGACTGACCTTTGTCAAGATGAATCAGGCGTGGATCGGCCAGGATTTCCACACACCAATGCCTTAGGCGTCAGACTACATCAGCCATGACACCTCACCCAAACTGTGAGAAATGAGTCTAGGTTCAAACTAGCTGCCTCAGGCACTATTCTGATGCCGCCACCCGCCTGATACCACACATCTGCTGCCAGTTTCTCCATCAGCTACCCCCTTCTTTACCGGGACTGGTTTTTGCCACCACCTCCACACTCATTTGCCCACTCTATGACCTCATGCTGCTGCTGCTGTTGCTGGTGCCGTGACATCCACACTGTGTCATTGTTCCACTCTCTGACCTCATGCTGCTGCTGTTGATGCTGCTGCAGACACCTCCACACCCTGTCATTGTGCCACTCTCACACCTCATGCTGATGCCCCAGCCAACACCTCCACTCTCTGACATTGTGCCACTCTGTGGCCTACTACTGTTTTGCCACCTCCAGAATGTCATTGTGCCACTGTCTGACCTCATGCTGCTACTGCTGCTGCTGTTGATGCTGTCAACTCCACACTGTGTCATTGTGCCACTCTTTGGCCTACTCCTGTTTTTGCCACCTCCAGAATGTCATTGTGCCACTACCTGACCTCATGCTGCTGCTGTGGCTGCTGCCGGGACCTACACACTGTGTCATTGTGCCACTGTCTGACCTCATGCTGTGGCTGCTGCCGTACCCTCCCCATTCTGTCCTTTTTGCCACTCTGTGGCCTAAACCCGTTTTTTGCCACCACCAGAATATCAATGTGCCACTCTCTGACCTCATGCTGTTGCGGCCGTCACTTCCACTCTCTGTCATTGTGCCACTCTGTGGCCTACTACTGTTTTTCCACCTCCAGAATGTCATTGTGCCACTGTCTGACCTCATGCTGCTACTGCTGCTGCTGTTGATGCTGGGCAACTCCACACTGTGTCATTGTGCCACTCTTTGGCCTAACTCTGTTTTTTTTCACCTCCAGAATGTCATTGTGCCACTGCCTGCCTATGCTGCAGCTGTGGCTGCTGCTGTGACTTACCCACCCGTGTCATTTGCCACTGTCTGACCTCATGCTGTGGCTGCTGCCGTACCCTCCACACTCTGTCATTGTGCCACTCTGTGGCCTACTCCTGTTTTTGCCACCACCAGACTGTCATTGTGCCACTCTCTGACCTCATGTTGTTGCTGCCGTCACTTCCCCTCTCTGTCATTGTACCACTCTGTGGCCTACTACTGTTTTGCCACCTCCAGAATGTCATTGTGCCACTGCCTGAACTCATGCTGCTGCTGTGGCTGCTGCTGTGACCTACACACTGTGTCATTGTGTCACTGTCTGACCTTATGCTTTGGATGTTGCCGTACCCTCCACACTGTGTCATTGTGACACTCTGTGGCCTACTCCTGATTTTGCCAGCTCCAGAATGTCATTATGCCACTGTCTGACCTCATGCTGCTGCTTTGGATGCTGCCGTAACCTACACACTGTGTCATTGGGCAACTCTGTGGCCTACTCCTGTTTTTGCCACCTCCAGAATGTCTTGTGCCCCTGTCTGACCTCATGCTGCTGCTGTGGGGTGCTGCCGTAACCTACACACTGTGTCATTGTGCCACTCTGTGGCCTATCCTGTTTTTGCCCCCTCCAGAATGTCATTGTGCCACTTGTCTGACCTCATGCTGCTTCTGTGGCTGTGCCGTTAACCCCCCCACACTCTGTCATTGTGCCACTCTGTGCCTACTCCTGTTTTTGCCACCACCAGAATGTCATTTGTGCCACACTCTGACCTCATGCTGTTGCTGCCGTCACTTCCACTCTCTGTCATTGTGCCACTCTGTGGCCTACTTCCTGTTTTTGCCCACCTCCAGAATGTCATTGTGCCACTGCCTGAACTCATGCTGCTGCTGTGGCTGCTGCTGTGACCTACACACTGTGTGATTGTGTCACTGTCTGACCTTATGCTTTGGCTGCTGCCGTACCCTCCACACTGTGTCATTGTGCCACTCTGTGGCCTACTCCTGATTTTGCCAGCTCCAGAATGTAATTATGCCACTGTCTGACCTCATGCTGATTCTGTGGATGCTGCCGTAACCTACACACGTGCATTTGCCCTTGTGGCCTATCCTGTTTTGCCACCTCCAGAATGTCATTGTGCCACTGTTGACCTCAGCTGCTGCTGTGGCGCTGCCGTACACACACTGTGTCATTGTGCCACTCTGTGGCTACTCCTTTTTTTTGGGCCACCTCCAGAATGTCAATTGTGCCACTGTCTGACCTCATGCTGCTTCTGTGGCTGCTGCCGTACCCTCCACACTCTGTCATTGTGCCACTCTGTGGCCTACTCCTGTTTTTGCCACCACCAGAATGTCATTGTGCCACTCTCTGACCTCATGCTGTTGCTGCCGTCACTTACACTCTGTGTCATTGTGCCACTCTGAGGCCTACTACTGTTTCGCCACCTCCAGAATGTCATTGTGCCACTGCCTGAACTCATGCTGCTGCTGTGGCTGCTGCTGTGACCTACACACTGTGTTTATTGTGTCACTGTCTGACATTATGCTTTGGCTGCTGCCGTACCCTCCACACTGTGTCATTGTGCCACTCTGTGGCCTACTCCTGATTTTGCCAGCTCCAGAATGTCATTATGCCACTGTCTGACCTCATGCTGCTGCTGTGGATGCTGCCGTAACCTACACACTGTGTCATTGTGTCACTGTCTGACCTTATGCTTTGGATGTTGCCGTACCCTCCACACTGTGTCATTGTGACACTCTGTGGCCTACTCCTGATTTTGCCAGCTCCAGAATGTCATTATGCCACTGTCTGACCTCATGCTGCTGCTTTGGATGCTGCGTAACCTTAAAACACTGTGTCATTGGGCCCTCTGTGGCCCACTCCTGTTTTTGCCCCTCCAGAATGTCATTGTGCCACTGTCTGACCTCATGCTGCTGCTGTGGCTGCTGCGTAACCACACCTGTGTCATTGTGCCACTCTGTGGCCTACTCCTGTTTTTGCCACCTCCAGAATGTCATTGTGGCCACTGTCTGAAACCTCATGCTGCTTCTGTGGCTGTGCCGTACCTCCACACTCTGTCATTTTGCCTCTCTGTGGCCTACTCCTGTTTTTGCCACCACCAGAATGTCATTGTGCCACTCTCTGACCTCATGCTGTTGCTGCCGTCCACTTCCACTCTCTGTCATTGTGCCACTCTGTGGCCCTACTACTGTTTTGCCACTCCAGAATGTCATTGTGCCCCTGCCTGAAACTCATGCTGCTGCTGGGCTGCTGCTGTGCCTACCACACTGTGTGATTGTGTCAACGTCTGACATTATGCTTTTGGCTGCTGCCGTACCCCCCACACTGTGTCATTGTGCCACTCTGTGGCCTACTCCTTTATTTTGCAGCTCCAGAATGTCATATGCCCTGTCTGACCTCATGCTGCTGGGTGTGGATGCTGCGTAACCTACAACTGTGTCATTGTGCCACTGTGGCCTACTCCTGTTTTTGCCACCTCCGAATGTCATTGTGCCACTGTCTGACCCCATGCTGCTGCTGTGGCTGCTGCCGTAACCTACACACTGTGTCATTTGTGCCACTCTGTGGCCTACTCCTGTTTTTGCCACCTCCAGAATGTCATTGTGCTACTGTCTGACCTCATGCTGCTGCTGTGGCTGCTGCCGTACCCTCCACACTCTGTCATTGTGCCACTCTGTGGCCTACTCCTGTTTTTGCCACCACCAGAATGTCATTGGGCCACTCTCTGACCTCATGCTGTTGCTGCCGTCACTTCCACTCTCTGTCATTGTGCCACTCTGTGGCCTACTACTGTTTCGCCACCTCCAGAATGTCATTGTGCCACTGCCTGAACTCATGCTGCTGCTGTGGCTGCTGCTGTGACCTACACACTGTGTCATTGTGTCACTGTCTGACCTCATGCTGTGGCTGCTGCCGTACCCTCCCCACTGTGTCATTGTGCCACTCGGTGGCCTACTCCTGATTTTGCCAGCTCCAGAATGTCATTATGCCACTGTCTGACCTCATGCTGCTGCTGTGGATGCTGCCGTAACCTACACACTGTGTCATTGTGCCACTCTGTGGCCTACTCCTGTTTTTGCCACCTCCAGAATGTCATTGTGCCACTGTCTGACCTCATGCTGCTGCTGTGGCTGCTGCCATAACCTACACACTGTGTCATTGTGCCACTCTGTGGCCTACTCCGTATTTTGCCACCTCCAGAATGTCATTGTGCCACTGTCTGACCTCATGCTGCTGCTGTGGCTGCTGCCGTGACCTAATCACTGTGTCATTGTGCCACTCTGTGGCCTACTCCTGTTTTTGCCACCTCCAGAATGTCATTGTGCCACTGTCTGACCTCATGCATGTAACTCTGAAGCCGTCCCCTCGACACTCTGACACTGATGAGGCCACCTGAGCCCTCAGCTGGTTTTTTTCCAGCTGTCGCTGCCATTAGATTATCAGACTACATTACCCCTTCAGTTTTTTGGTCAGTTTTGCCCTCTTAAGTGCCCAGGGAATTTTATAGTGTTGAAAAAGACGGTTTATTTTTGTCAGCACACCAGCAAAACAACGCTTAATTAACCCCTGGATGTAAATTGCGCAATAGAATTGAGCCGCACAAAATAGTAGCTTTGTAGCGTGTTACAATTGCGTGTTTTCTACGCCACACAACAAGAGATACAGTTGTAATTAACCTTTGCTTGTGAATTAGGCTACAGGAAAAATTTATATATTTTGGCGTTGAAAAAGACGGTTTCTTGGGGTCAGCACACCAGCAAAACAACGCTTAATTAACCCCTGGATGTAAATTGCGCCAAAGAATTGAGCCGCACAAAATAGTAGCTTTGTAGCGTGTTACAATTGCGTGTTTTCTATGCCACACAACAAGAGATACAGTTGTAATTAACCTTTGCTTGTGAATTAGGCTACAGGAAAAATTTTATATATTTTGGCGTTGAAAAAGACGGTTTCTTGGGGTCAGCACACCAGCAAAACAACGCTTAATTAACCCCTGGATGTAAATTGCACAATAGAATTGAGCAGCCAAAAATGAAGTGGTATTTGTATTGTAAAAACGCTGTTTCTTTATAATGAATACAACAGGAAACTGGCTTAGATCCCACTTGGATATTGAATGTATATTGCAGCTGCAGTGGACACACACTGGATTTCAGATCCAATACCCCAAAAAATTAGAAATAGAACATTACGAGAAGCAGTCTCTGAGACAAGCTGAGACACCCACAGAAATCGCTATATAAAAATCAATTCTTCAGTAAGAGCTATCAGCCGCGGCAGCACCTTCCCTGATGAGCACAGTGAGAGGAGTGTGAGCTCCCGGCGTCGCGCCCGGACTTATATAGTGCGGTGACGTCACAGAATTCCGCCGGTCTCTGATTGGCTTCATCTCTGCACATGTCATGCAGGCTATGCCCTTCTTCCTCCCAGAGTGCTTTGCCCCATGTAGCGCCATGTGCTCGCAGCCATTTTATCAATCAAAAGCACACTTCGTTCACCCGAAGTACCCCAAAGTTCGACTTCGTTCCGAACCGAAGTTTTCCTGAAATTCTAAACGAATTCCACTTCGTTAGAATCAATTCGCCCATCTCTAATTATAATTAATTTCTGGGAGTACAGTGTGCGATGTATTTAATTTTAGGGAATACAGTGCACAGTATATACTCGAGTATAAGCCTTGTTTTTCAGCACAAAAAATGTGCTGAAAAATCCCCCCTCGGCTTATACTCGAGTCACTGTCGGTGCTCGGGCGCTGCGATGGCCCGTGCGCCGACAGTGACGCTTCAGTTATATGCGACTCCTCGGGGAGCGCATATAACTGAATGCCGAGTACCTGACAGCATCTGGGCACTGCGGTGGCCCCGGCGCTGTCAGCTATCTCTTCCCCTGCATGCGACTCCTCTGGAGCGCATGCAGGAGAGGAGATAGCACTGTGGAGCAGAGAGCGAGCGCTCCCTGCTCCGCAGTGGACTCCGGGCTGCCGCAAACCCGCGGCCATCCGGAGTTTCCGGTACAGGCAGCGTCATCACGCTGCGTGCGCGGCCTGATGACATCACCCGCCTGTGTTGGGAAGATGCAGGAGAGCGCGCGAGAGGCCGGACAGCGAGGAGGCGGAGCGTCCGGGAGACGGAGCAGCGGGGAGCCAGGTAAGTGGTTTTTTTTGTTTTAAAAACGTGCCTATACCTGCCTATATCTTCCTAGGGGGACCTATACCTGGCTATAACCTACCTATACCTGGCTGTAACCTACCTATACCTGGCTGTAACCTACCTATACCTGGCTATAACCTACCTAGGGGAACGTATACCTGCCTATAGCCTGCCTAGGGGGACCTATATCTGCCTATAACCTACCTAGGGGGACTTATACCTGCCTATAGCCTGCTTAGGGGTAACTATACCTGCCTATAACGACCTATACCTGCCTATAACCTACCTAGGGAGACCTATTCCTGCCTATAACGACCTATAGCCTGACTAGGGGGATCTATACCTGCCTATAACCTGTCTAGGGGGACCTATACCTGCCTATAACCTGCCTATGGGGGCAATTACCTGCCTGTAGCCTGCCTATGGGGACATATAGCTGCTTATATCTGCGTATAACGACCTATACCTGCCTATAACCTGCCTATGGGGGACATTAAACTGCCTAAACATGCCTATAACCTGCCTATAGGGGACATTAAACTGCCTATATCTGCCTGTGGGGGACATTAAACTGCCTATGTTATTTTATTGGTATCTATTTTTATTTTTAAAATTCACCAGTAGCCGCTGCGTTTTCCACCCTAGGCTTATACTTGAGTCAATAAGCTTTCCCGGTTTTTGTGGCAAAAGTAGATGCCTCAACTTATACTTGGGTCGGCTTATACTCGAGTATATACGGTATATTAATTTCAGCGAGTACAGTGTATGTAATAATTTCAGATGTACAGAGTGTATTATATTTATTTCAGGGTGCTTTCATACAATGCACTTTTGGTGCAGTGTTTGTTTTTTTTTTTTTTGCAGAAATGCACAGCAATAAAGGTAGTTTAATGCTGTGTATTTCTGCAAAAAAAACACACCAAAAATTCACTGTGTGAAAGCACCTGTAAGAAGTTATGGTGTGTATTATAATTTATTTTAGGGGATACAGTGTACAATATTAATTTCAGGGGATACAATGTACATTAATTTTAATGGGTATAGAACAAATAATTAATTTCAGAATTACACTGTGTAATATAATAAGTTTTGGGGAGTATGGCATGTATTATAATTTGTATCAGAATTTATAATGTGTATAATTTATTTAATGACCCATAATCTATAATATAATTAATTTTATGAAGAACAGTGTATAATATAATTAATTTCAGGGCAAACAGTACAGTGTGTGTTATAATTCCATATAGGGGACATCGTGCAGAATATTAATTTGAGAGAGGGTTGAGCTGTGGTTTGCGTGGCAAATTGTCTTAGTGTAGAAGTAAAGAGCCATAGTTGTCTTGATGGTAATGTTTGCAGAGGAAAGTTGCAGCTGGAAGAAGTGCTGGCAGTCTGGACCAGATGGAAAAATAACATCCCAGTGGGCCCCAAACTCCATGGCAGTGGGCGCCGAAGCCAATGGCCCATGGTAGCAAGCACCTGCGCTGCTGAGTGTGTATGTGTCAGACTCAGAGCACTGACACTGAACCTATTGTTAAAATCTATAAATCTACCACTGAACCTCTTTTATACCCTAGATCACATCATTTCCTAACTGCTTCACTCACTAAATATATAGGCTTAAAGGGAACATTTTCAGTGGTACAGATGAAAATTACAGGCAAACAGTCAACAGCCATGAAAAACAGTTGCCAGGGGTTGGAAGCCCAAGCTTGAGTTTTGAACCACGGCCCATGATCCTTTTGCTACACACTGGATAACGCCTAATAAGATCACTATCTATATGCCTAATGGGATATAACAAAATGTGTTAGGAAGAAAAAAAATTGATACCCTAAATAATGAAATGGCACTGTAAGTAACTCAGGGCCAATGTTTTTTTCTTTTACCCCTGTTACATTGGGTACTGTGGTAATAGCGAAAGGGGGTTAGTGTCAGCCTTGGAGATGAAAAAAAAACCGCCAACTGACACCAAGCTCCAGCAGTAGTAATGGAGAGACACCTTCATTACCAACACTGAAATAAAATGGTAAAAAAAAAAAAAAACACTGGACACCTCAAAAAATACTTTATTTAAATAAACATTCCCCAACACCTGCCTCATTGACCATTTTATTAAAGAAAGAGCTCCAAAAATGGTCTGAAGAATCTAATGTAGCCAAAAATAGGAAGCCTATAAAAAAAAACATGAATATGACAGTTTCATACATTTGGGCGCACTATACACATTTAGGCCAACATGTATGAACTGGGCTACAACAGTTTTCTGGTGTACTTTGAGCCCAAAAGAATGTATGAACAGGTGCACTGTTAAAGGGATTTTATCATTACAAGCTTTCACAGACTTGAGCTGTTGATCTCTTTTACAGCTTAAACTCCAGGGGTGTCTCTCTCTCCCAGTAGGCGTTTCTCTGCCAGTGGGCATGTATTTCCTCACTGCAGACTGGTGACATCATCATTATGTGTTAGCAGTGGAAGGGAGAGGCTGTCACAGCTTTGCAGCTTCCTGCAATGTTCTCATGTCTACAGAGCTGTCACCTCCATCCCAGGCTGAACAAGCTCCTTGTAATCAGAACACCTTCGTTACTGTAAACAGTTATACATACAGCCTGAACTGATGAAACAAATGTAAGAAAGGCACTCTGCCCACCCCTCCTCTGTTATCAGGCAGGAGGTAGAGCAGACTGGGTAAAGCTCTTATACGTGGGGAGAGTGAATCTAGCAGCTAGAGACCTTAGTAACTGAACAGATCCTTTATGAAGAACTATCATTGGGAGTAGACAAGTGTCATGACACAATCAAAAACACAATTAAAAAAACCTTTTATATAAAGCACATACATTCCTCCAAAAAAACAATCATGACACATTCCCTTTAGCCCCTTCCATCATAGCGTTGATAAGGGGCTGCTAATTGCAGCTGACAACCACCAGTAACAGCACGAGATGGAGCCGGCTCCATTCTATGCTGTTTAACCTTTTATGCTGCGCACCGTTCACTCTGTTCGGGGCCTCTGCTACAAGATCTCCTAGTCCTGATTGGTTAACATGGCAGCTGGAAGCCTTGTGAAGGCTTCCATCGCTGCCATGTTTTTCATTTTACTACTTCCTGCCCCAGACAGTAAGTAGTAAAACTGCCATATTTGTATATGCTATTCCATTGTCTAACATGCAAAAAAGAAACATGGATCGCACATCCTTACTATACGTTGATCTAATGCTTCTCAGCATATCTTTTTACAAAAATGAACAGGAGGTTCTTAGTATACTTTTTGATCAAAACGTATTTGCCCACTTGCCACGTCACGGCGACCTCTTTAAAGTGGGTCCCTACGCTAATGGGGGCAACACTGCATGGCGGCCACCGCTGCAGCAAAAACCGCACAGATGAGGGACACAACCCAGTGGCCCAACAGCACCACTGCTGCCAGACCTAGCCCCCTGGTTCTGGGCTGCACAACCACACCAGCATAGCATCACAGCAACAATGGCCGCCACACAGCACCGCCCCAAAAAAAGGAAAGGTTGAGACAGCTTACCTTCCCTTGGGCTCCCTGCAAGTAGACTGAAAGGAGCAGGGCATTCACCCTTTTATACAGACTACTGCTAATTAAAAACCATACAAAAAGTCTTTGGCTATAGCTCACCTCCAATTGCAGTTTCGGATACACCTGTTCCACTGGTTTTCAGCGTCTTGGCTTTCCTGTCTGCACGTACTACTGTTGTCCACGACCTCAGGACTTTTCAAATATACACAAATGCGGAAAACAAAGCTTGATTTCTGCTACTTGGTCCAGCATAGGTGCAAAAGACATTCTTTATTATGAAAAAGGTACAGAGGGTAAAAACATGTCGCTAGCGTGAAATGCTAACGCGTTTCGGGCTTAAGCAAATTTCGCCCTTGTTCACAGCATAACGTATAATGAAGGAATGACTCTTTTTATATGATTTATGGGTGTGGTATGCTAATTTCATTCCCGATACGTCATTTCCTATTGATCTTAGAATTTTGATCCTTCATTATACGTGATAGAATCACGGTAAAAAAAAGTGATATACTACTCCATCACAAACATGTGCCTATTTAATAAATTTATAGCAAGTCATTTCGGAAGTTGAGGCCGTTCGGGGCCCTAACATCCAACTCCAAACTCCACTGAGCCAACGGAGCCGCACCATATGCTCCCAATCTCCACCTCATTCCGTTTTTTTTATGTTTTCAATCGCATAGAAACAGAAAGAGGTGAGATCTCCTGCATGTTGTTCTAAAAAACACCTGACTGGTGTGGTTGCTGTTTTCTAATGCAAATTAAATCAAATTAAAAAGTGTGCACATGAGGATTTATTCTGTGGGAGCTGGGGGAAGGGAGAAATTCTCAGCTGTCTTTGGAAGTGAAAAGCTTAGTGTAACTCGATTTAGTTTATATCTAAATTTCTCGCTTTCTCTCTCTACATACTTTGTAACTAGAATGGGCATTTGACATTCAGGACTCTGGGAAAGATGGGTGATTTTTTTTCTCTGTCTCTCTCTCTTTCTCACACACAGTGATATATCCTGCAGATTATTATACCTCTGACCTCTACAGATCTGCAAAACAAAACCATATGCTATATCTGTTTGTGTTTACATGGGACTTCAGATCTATGTCCTGCACAGTTCATTGCCTCAGCTGCCGCTTCAACCATTGATGCAGTCAGTGAATGAAAACGTGTCCTGCACAGTTCATTGCCTCAGCTGCTGCTTCAATCACTGATTGCAGTCAGTGAATGAAAACATGTCCTGCTTTTTGTTTTATATGGGACTGCTGATATAAGACTGCAACTCTTACATGGGAATGCTGTTTTACGTGGGATTGCCGTTGTTAGACTGCACTTCTTACATGGGACTATCGATGTTATACTGCTGTTTTACATTTAACGTGGGACTGCTGATTTAAGACCACCCTTCTTACATGGGACTGTTGTTTTACGTGGGACTGACAATGGTAGACTGCACTTCTCACATGCATCCCTGCGCGCTTCCGACTGCAACCAGTTCTCTGCTTCTCCTGTGTATGCGCGTTCCTGACCTGGGCGGCACACAACTCAGCCGACAGCCAGTAATAAACTAGCGGTGAATAACCCGACCTGTAAACAAATTCCGTTGCAAAGCTCAACTAAACCAGCCCATTCTCTTAAACCATACCACTTTACAATGGTAATGGTAACCAAGGACGTAGATGCTAAGATTTTTGGTCCCCTCATTTTTGAGCTATGATCTTCATAGTGAGACAACCCCTTTAAATTTTATAGTACACACCCTATTTCAGTTTTTGTTTTTTCTCCAAAGATAGTACCAATGAAAACACCAAGTCATACCATAAAAAACAAGCTTTTACAAGGCTCCGTAAACAGAAAAAGAAAAAATGATGGCTGTCAGACCAGGGTGATGCAAAAATGTGTTTTATTTTTTAAGTACATTTTTTTTCATTGGGGAAAAGCAGTAAAACAAGAAAAATATACAAAATTTGGTATTGCTGTAATCATATTAACCTGCTGAGTAACATTAACATGTCATTTAGACTGCACAGTGACTGCTGAAAAACACTACAAGGATTGCTGTATTGGTGCAGTTTTATACTTGTCTACCTTTTTCAACCAGTTTTTTTTTTTTTGGATCCCTTTTGTGCCAGAATTTTACTGCATTTTTAGCACAGATTTTGGCATAGTGTGTTGCTGTGTAGCCATGCCCACTTTCATGCATGGCTATGCCCACTTGTCAAGCAGTGTGGAATAAATGTGTCTGGAACATGGAGCATTTTAAGGCACTTAATTGGTAAAACCACATTAGTAAATGTGGTCCAATGTGTCCAGAGAAAACATTCTCTAAATCACATGGCTAGGGAAAAGCATTCATAGTTTCATAGTTTCATAGTTTGTAAGGCTAAAAAAAGACAAGTCTTCCATCTAGTTCAGCCTGTTGTTCTAAGGTGTTGATCCAGAGGAAGGCAAAAACCCCCAATGAGGTAGAAGCCAATTGTCCTCATTTCAGGGAAAAATTCCTTCCTGACTCCAATCTGGCAATCAGAAAAATCCCTGGATCAATGACCCCTCTCCTGAATCCTAGTCACTGTAACTTGTTATATTATTACGCTCCAGAAATGCATCCAAACCCTTTTTGAACTCGGTTATTGAATTCACCATGACAAGTCCCTCTGGCAGAGAATTCCATAGTCTCACTGCTCTTACAGTAAAGAATCCCTTTCTATGTTTATGTAGAAACTTTCGTTCCTCAAGATGTAGAGAATGCCCCCTTGTTCTAGATACAGTCCTGCGGCGGTAAGGGGCTAATGTCTAAAGAAAAATATGACAGTTGGAATGACCGAGACAAGGCTGGATGAGAGCCATGACTGGGCGGTTAACTTATAGGGTTATGGTTTGTTTAGAAAAGATCATCAAAATCAGAAAAAGGAGGTGTATTTCTTTATGTAAAATCCTGTCTAAAGCTAATACTGTAGGAAGGTATGGATATATGTGGATTATGGGTAGAAATACACGGATGACAAAAAACAAACAAAAAAAACTATTAACTGATGTGCTATAGACAACCAAATATAACAGAAGCCATGGAAGATGTTCTACTCACACAATAGTTAAGGCAGCTAATCACAATGAGGTATTTATTATGGGAGACGTCAACTACCCAGACATAAATTGGAAAAATGAAACCTGTGGCTCTCATGAAGGAAGCAGACTTGACAATAACTAAAGATATTTACCCTTCCCAACTTGTGCAGGAGCCAACTAGAGGGAAGGCCCTTGTGGACTTAATACTGAATAATAGACCTGACACAGAAAGTAAGGTTCAGGTTGGGGAGCACCCACGAAATAGTGACCACAATATAATAAATTTCCACATATCCTTCAACAGAATTTTTGTTAATGAGCCACAAAAACATTGCACATCAGGAAGGCTAAGTTTGATCGGCTTAGAGAGGCCCCAAACCGTATCGACTGGAACAAGGTCTTCAAACATAACAGAACAGATAATAAATGGAAGATTTTAAAAACATCCTAAAAATTCACTATTGAGTGAGGTGTATTCCTCATGGGAATAAAATAAATAGAAACAGGAAAAAAAAACAATGTGGATCAACAAAGACGTAAAGGAGGCAATGGCAATGGCCAATTGCAGGGTGTAGTAGAAGTAGTAACATGGCAGCAAAGGAGGCCTTCGTTAGGCACCTCACTGCCATAAAAAAACAGTTGGCAGGTCACATTGTGGAGGGCCACAGTCGATCATGACCCTTTTTTCTAATCATTTAGACACCATGGTTGTATGTAAAATGATTAATGGCTGTGACTAGAGTTCTCTCCAATGCCAACAGCTAGCAGAACTGTCACTTTCACTAACAACCATTACCAGCAATGTATTTAGTGGGCTTAGCCTGTAAACCTGCTCCATGCTCCCTTACTGGCTTCATGTGGTAAATGTGTGGGAAATGTCTGTAAGGCGTTAATATAACTTTGTAGTGGATGAATCCTTGTTTAATTCAGTTTATAAAAGTATACCATCATTTCCTTAGCTTCCTGCAGTGGTGGCAAATATTCATAATTAAAATAAAAAATTTAAACCTATAAATATAGTTGAAAAATATAGGTCATACACAGTCTTTTGGAACCCAGTTCTTTCTTGGAATGTTTATTTAGAATATGTAAAAGTTAAAGTAACGTACAAACACATGAAATGATACAGCACTTTGTATTTTAAAATACATTTTCATTGCAAAGAATAATACACAATAAAACTAATAAATATCAACTGCTACTTTCACTGTTGTATTAATATAGTGATATTAAATTATTGACTTTATTTTTCCAAAAAACACAAACACAAGACCATACTTACAGCTCAATGGCTGAACAATAAACTAAATCCAGTAGAAGGCAATATAAGCCCCAGTGCAACCTGGAAGAAGTAGAACAAGTGCAGTAACCCACACACCCATCCACTAAGAGGAAAAATTAATAAAAAACTGCACATTGGATAAGTACCAGTTCACAACAGTATACAAAAAAGATACAATATTATGCAATGGGAGACTTCACAAATTCAAAAATACTGATAAGACAACCACTTACATGCCTATTATCTATGAGGAGGGTGGTAGCATTACAATTGCATATAGATAAGGCGATACAAAGGGTTCTACCAATACAGTTACTTGTGGTGCACCATGCTGACTTATAACCTATGACGCCTCTACTATTTGATTGGACGGGATGCCTAGCAGATTTCAAGCGAACAACACAAAATACTGACACCCTCTGCTCCCTAGTATGTAGGGCAAAAGAACATATTGGAAAAATATCAAATATGAGGTACTAGTTGATACAATGGCCACTAAATTCGCAAGCTCGCAACCCGAGTCAAGGGTCCTCATTTTCTTAAAAGTCACTACACTAACAATTTACAGGAAAACTTTACAGTCTCCCCTTGCATGATATTGTAACTTTTCTGCATGCTGGTGTGAACTGGTATTTATCCAATGTGCAATTTTTTATTATTCAGTTGTCCTCCTAGTGGAGGGGTGTGTGAGCTACAGCTTATTAGTTATATTTCTCCCAAGTATCATTGGTAGTGTTGAGCGATTATTATCGACAAAGTTGAAATCGGCACGGTATTTACGTTGATCGGATTTTTTAGATCACGCGATAATTTAGGTTAAAATCTGTGCATAATCTATTAATATCGCGCCATTTTCGGCGCTTCCTGTCATTTTGGCGGCCAGCAAATAAGCTTACAGAATAGAGCAGGGTGAGATGTGTGTGCGACGTCATGACTGGGATGTGTATGGTTGCGATTGGCTGGAAAAATCACATGACCTCATTTTACATAGAACAGCCCTTCCTGTTCATGATCAGTGTCTGTCAGCGTCTCATAGCAGTAGGACGTGCGCTCTGCCTCTGTCCAAACAGCTCAGCAAACAGCTCAGCGAAATTATTTTATTTTTTCACAGAGACAGCTCTACTTTTAGCTGTGATCCTTAGAAGTTAGTTAGATCAGAGATTTGCAGATTTTAGGTAGTTAGGCAGAGAATTTAAAAGGAGCATCTACCGCTGTAAAGTCACGGGAGGGAGCGGGAAGGGGGGGGGGGGGGGGGGCGAACACAAAAACCTTTAAGGATACGGTTATTGTACAGCCAAAATTTGTTTAGAATTGCATTGCCTTATTTAGGAACCAGTCTTTTCTAGAAAAAATGAGGTCTATTTGTTGGTGCAAACTCCACTTTTATTTAGTATAATTTCAGAAGGTGTTCTTTTTAATTTTGCCAGTCAGCTTTGTTGTATGCCACCTTGATTAAAATTTGAATAAAGAAAATTTTGTAGTCACCACAGGTTGATAGGTCCCAAAAAAAAAACTTTTATTTCGTATAATTTGATAGTTTTTTTTTTCACTTTGGCGCAGGCAGCTTTTTGATAGACCCACCTTGCATTTAAAATTTTGAACCCAAAAAAATTTGTATTACCCAGGTGTGGGATGGGTGCCAAAAATCCCTTTTAATACCCGTATAATTTCAGACAGGTGTTTTTTTCATTTTGGTAGTCAGCTTTTTTGATAGACACTTTGCAGTTAAATTTAAATCCAGCAATTTGTAGTCCCCAAGGGTTGATAGGTGCCAAAAAATCCTTTTATTATCGTATACATTTCAGCGTTTTTTTTTCCACTTGGCCAGGCGCTTTTTTTTTTTAAAAGCCCCCCTTGCAGTTAAATTTGAAAAGCAATTTGTAGTCCCACAGGTGATGAAGGTGCCAAAAATCCTTTTAAATTATCGTTAATTTCAACGTGTTTTTTTCCTTTGGGCAGCAGCTTTGTTGATAGACATTTGCATTTAAAATTTGAATCCGAATTTTGAGTCACCACGGGTATGAAGTGAAAAAAATCTTTTAATTTTGTATAAAAATTTCAACCAGGTGTTTTTTCTTTTGTTCAGTCAAGCTTTTAAAAAATTTGCCGTTTTTTAAATTTTGTTAAAAGGGGTTCAGTTTTGAATTTTTTGGGGCCCCCTTTTTTGTGTACATCAGTTTAAAATAAGGTCCTATTAAAAAAAAAATTTGTTTTAACAGACATTTGTTCTTCACAATTGTAAAAGGGGTAAGGGTGATGGGCTTCGAAACAGAATAATAGGCATTTAAAAATTTGCAAAAAAATTTGTTTTGCAAGATCTTTAAATAGTTTTAAACCCCGTATTGAGAAACCCCTTTAATAAATTAAAAAAAAAGAAACAAAGACATGGTGATTTCCCTCCCATTTTAAAAATGTGTTTTTGAAATTTAAATACTAAAAAAAATTGCATGTACAAAAAAAGCTGGAAAAAAATTCCTTTTGATTGTACAAGGGGGTCAGGAAACTTTACCGATGAGGTTATTCGAGGACATGGGTATGGAGCCGGAAGAGAAACAAAGACAGAACAATTTCCCCCAGAGTTGAGTAAATGAGGGGAAAAAAATGCCAAAAAAAGGGCCCTGGGTGGACAGGAGGTTTAAACCCCCCAGTTTTCCAAAAGGGAAATCAATTGGCCGCATCATGGAGGGGCAAACGTACCCGGTCTTGATGGTTGAGAAAAGGGTGGAGGTCTTCCCCACATTCCTTCCGCACTCTGTTAGCACGACTGTTTCGTTGCGCGTATAAGGGCATTTTTATTTTTAATAGTGCAACCACTGGGGTCCACCCACCACGTAAACCCCCCTCTCTTAACCTGCCCCCCTTTTTTTACCCCAAATACCCTTTCCCCGACCATTAATCTGGCCCGGGGACCCCGTTTAACCCAAGATAACCATTTCTCCCCATTTGGGGCAAACGGGGCTTAAATTTCTCTAAAAAAATCGATTTTGAAAAAGGTATTTTTGTATTTTTAAATGTGTCAAAAAGGGGGCCCCGGGCTGGCACAAATTGACAATTTTTGGGTTTTTAAATTTTTCTGGGGCGGATTTTTTGGGGGGGGTTTTGTTAGGGGGTTTTGTCCCTAATCAATGAAGAAGGGTTTGGAGGAAAAGAAAACCTTGTTGTTGGGGGAATATTTCAGAAAAGGGGGGGGGGCAAATGTCTTTTCAACTAAGAAGTGTTTTGGGATGATTTGGACATTTTTAGTTACGTTATGGGGTGTGCGGACGAATTAAAAACAGCAGGGAGGGGGGTGTATATTGATATGTTATCACACTTGAAATCAAAAAGCAAAAGGATTATAATGTAAAAACTATAATAATAACTTCCCTAAAATAAATTTGTAAATAAATGTCAGTTACCAAATAATATTACTAAAAGACATCACTGTACAAATAGTCATAGTGCCACTTTTGTGATCTGTGGGTCAAACAGTTTATGGGGTCATGCTGTGGTACAGGACAGGTCTGTCAATGTCCAGTTCAACTAAATCTGGGTGGGTTCAAGTCCCTTATTTCCGGCACTTTTTAATCTGGGGGTCTAGCAGGTTTGGGCTCATGCATGTGGCAGGGACAAGGGATAGTCTTATGTCCTGTTCAACTAAATATGGTGGTTCAAAGATTCTTTTTCTTGCATTTTTAATCTGTGGGTAGACAGGTTTATTGGTATTCTTCCGGGTCACAGGACAGATATAGTCAATGTCCAAGTTCAACTAAATTGGTGTTCAAAGATCTCCATTTTTCCGGAATTTTTAATGCTGGCGGGTCATCGCAGGGTTTGGGGTCAAGCTGATGCCAAGGACAGGGATAGTCTAATGGTCCAGTTCAACTAATAATGTGGTTTCAAAAGACTCCTTTTCCAGCACTTTTAATCTGTGGGTCAGACAGGTTTATTCGAGTCATTCTGCGGTAATAGGACAGATTTAGTCAATGTACCAGTTCAAACTAAATGGTGGTTCAAAGATCTTTTTCCGGCATTATTAATCGGGGTCATGCAGGTTTGGGGCTCAAGCTGTGAGCCTCAGGACAGGATAGTCTATGTCCAGTTCAAACTAAAATGGTGGTTCAAAGGACTCCATTTCCCAGCACTTTTTAATCTGTGGGTCAGACAGTTTAATGGTCATTCTGTGGTACAGAACAGGTATAGTCTATGTCCAGTCTACAACTAAACATGATGATTTGAAAGACTCTATTTCCGGCACTTTTTAATCTGTGGGTAGACAGGTTTAATGGTCTTTATGCGTTACAGAACAGATTAGGTATGTCAGTTCAACTAAAAATGGTGGTTCAAAGACTCCTTTTCCCGGCACTTTTTAAATCTGGGGGACAGACAGGTTTAATGGTCATACTGCGGTACAGGACAGATATAGTTAATGTCAGTCAACTAAAATGGTGGTTCAAAGGGACTCCTTTTTCCGGCTCTTTTTAATCTGGGTCATGAGTTTGGGCTCATGCTGCGTTCGGAAAGGGATATTCAATGTCCAGTTCAAGTAAAATGATGGTTCAAATCATCTGCTTCTGGGCATCTTTTTAATTTGAGGGTCATGCAGGTTTAAGGGTCTGGTTGTGGTGTGTGTGCAGACAGGGATAGTGAATGGTCTGTGATTTTTTTTTCTGTGGCTTTTATAACCCTAAGTGTGTTGCCTAAGATGTAGCACATATCCATTTGATGTTGTGGATGTTACAATTCCAGCTTCTCATACTTGTTTGGGTGTAAGAATGAAGGTGTTGTTTCCTCTCCATAGTGACTTTAATGGTCATCGGCGATAATCTATTATCGATTATCGGATATCTTATTGATAATTGACCGATATCGACTATGGGGGGGGGGGGGGGGAAACCGATGACGATAGTCACGTAAATCGCTCATCATTCCCACCCCCCACCCCCCCCCCCCCCCCCCCCCCCCCCCTCTGGCCAGTCTCCAGTACCTGCCAGAAGATTCTTTCAGATCTGTTCCAGGACATGAAGAAGTGGAATGATGTTATTTCATCCCGTAGTAGTCCTGGCGACTGACAAATAACGTGGCATTCTCGAATGGCCTCATCAAACGGGCAGGTGATCACGCATGAGCATCCACTGGCATGACATCAAAGTTACACCTGGGAGTACTCCTGTCTGCCTGGTCATCAAAAAATGATTAATGGCCTCTTTCTCTGTTCATACAGTCGGTCAACATGTTGCAGGCTGGAATTCCAACGGGTGGAAATGTGTTGGGGGAGGGACCATTCTGCGCTGCAATCAAGGAGGTGATTCCGGGCTTTGTAGGATTGGATGAAGTGCTATGCACAGTTTCCTGGGCCATTTTTCAGAGTCTTTTTGAGAATCGGTGAAAGGACTTCAGGAACCTTTTCACAACAAGATTGAAACACATGGCGCCATGCAGGGCGCATGGACCATCCTCCTCGGTGCAGCGCGGACACCATGTTCCTCCCCATGTCGTCACCAGGGTTCCGATTTGCAGTTGGCGGGAAGAAAGGCCACACATCGATTTCTTGCTGCATGACGCGGAGCAGTTCCTCCCCTGTGTGACTTCGTTCGCCGAGGCAAGCCTGGTGTAGAACTGCGTTGGACCACGGCATGTGCCCTACACATGTGGTTATGATGGAGCAGTACCTGTGTTCATGAGCTGAGATGGTGGCTGGTGGTGGTGGAGGAGGAAGGCGGAACATTGGCGCAGGAGCCGCAGTTTGACAACATGGAGGAGAATGCGGGCGCTCCTGGTCCAAGTTGTGGTGTGCCTGGGCAGGAGCACATTCACCCAGTGGGCCGTAAGGACATGTACTGGCCCTGACGTAGTTACAGCTTCTCAGACGTCCACGCAGCCTTGCACCTTGGAACAAACCGATAAGTTCAAGGACTGGCCCACCTTCTGTTCTACATTTTATGCACGTGCTTGTACTGCCTTTTTGGAAAATAAATTACGGCTTGAGGAAATCTCCATCTCGGCACGCACAAGCCATTAGTTCTCTGAACGGTGCAAGTGTCACCATTTGGAAAGGGTTGGGACTGCAGCACTTCGACAACTGGGACCGGAGCATGGTCAGCTTCTGACTTAGAATGGTTGGACGCATACTGTTGTCTCTTTGCAATCGCTCGCTGAAACGATGCCTGGCGCCATGAGTAGCGAGGAGCAGGGCATCTGGACCGGGAGATGTTGTGAAAGAGAAACAGCTCCCTTCTGCAGAGGTGGTGGAGCCTTGATGGCTGCAATGGCATGCAAGCCACTGGGCGTGCTTGCTGCTGTTGCTGTGCGCGGCAGGATGGACCAACACATCTGGCCACGTTTCTCCCAGGCCACCGGATGGGTGATGCTGCAAGTGTTGACGCAGGACGTGGTGCAAACGTTAGCTCCTGGCCACGCTTCACTTTCTGCCTACAGGATTTACATATAACACATATTGGCTGCCGGTTGTCTTAGCAAAGAACTGCCACACCGCCGAGTAGTGATTTTACGCCAACGCTCCACACTGAGTGGACTACTGCCGCGTACCTTGCTGAGCCCTGTGCGCTACTTGCTTGGAAAGGGGTTTTTTTACCCCGTGCCGCTTGCCCCCGACCTCACACAGCTGCTATCTTGCGGGACTCACGGCCACACAACCCACTTGAAGGCTGCGCCGCTGCCTAAACACGCAAGTTTGACGCCCTCTTCTCCTGACGATGTTTGAAGCCCTTGCCTCACCCTGGCTCCCAAGTCGGTCGGCTACATCATCATCTATTTTGTGTTTCATCGTCACTGCTGTCCTCATAAACCGGTTTTGGGAAATGCAGAGGCTGACCCCTCACAACATGACCTCCCAATGCCACTCTCCACATCATACTTTGGCGCCTCTGCAAGAAGTAGGGGGTATTGGCCCCATTTCTTCGCCTGCCAAGTAGCTGCTGACTGCCCTCCCAAATTGTTTCATCCTCGCTATATAGTGGCGCTGAACCCAGACCACATAGTAGATCTCTGGCTGAGGGAACCAGATGGGAAAAGAGGCGGGTTTGAGGACAGGTGAGGGCCGCTGACCCGCTCCCGGGCCATGCCAACTAAGGGTTGTTGTCTGACGTTCCCACCGAACTCTTGGCTGGGGTTGTCAGATGTCATCTGGAGGGAAGTGGATGACCCAGTCAACCAATCAAGAACCTTGGGTTTGCTGAACAACACACGGCCATAGATGACACGGCGTTTTGGCCCCACCGAGTGACCCCTGCTGCGACGTCCCCTTGTTGTACTGCGACCTGGCTGCTCCAGGAATGTTTGTGCCCTGCCCCTCGCAGGTGAAGAGCCTGCCACCTCTCTGTCTGACATACTTTTGTTCTAAAAAGTACAGACACTGTTTGGGTGAAGATACTGTATATGATAAATACACACCCTGTATTTGACTCCAAATGAACCCACTAAGAAGCTTGGGAAACCCTTGTATATTAAAAAAATTTGCGCCCCAAAAAGGGGCGGGAAAAATTTACTTGGGAAATTTTGCCGTTTAAAACTCTGGGGTTAATTTTACTTAAAAAAAAAGGGCCACAAACAGGTTTAAACCCTTTTCGGAAAATTAATTTTAGGGCAAACAGAATTTTTTCTGTGGCGCTGAAAAAAAAAATTTTTTTTCTTTTTACCAGATACAATTTCAGAACAACTTTTAAATTTAAACCCTGGTTTAAAAATTTCCCGCAAAAAAAATTTGGGGAAAACCCCAAAAATTTACGTGCTTTAAAAAAGCGGTGTTACAATGGCTTTTGATTTAAAACGAGACCCCAAAAAAGAGTAAAACCTTTAAATTTTAAACCTTCGCTTTCGGAATTATGCACAGGAAAAATGTTTTTTTTTGGGCGGGAAATAAACGTTTTCTTTTTTAGTCACCACAGCACAGAACAATGTTTTAATTAAAACCACTGGATGAAAAATGCGCAAAAATTTGAAAAACCCAAAAACAACGAGCTTTGTAACTGTTACAATGGGGGTTGTTTTCTACACTACCAACAAAAAGGAAAACTTGTAATTAACCATTCACTTGTGTTTTTATGCTAAAAGGAAAAAATGTCTTTTTTTGGGCGTGAAATAAATGTTTTTCTTTTAGTCCCACAGCAGCAGAAAAAACCACTTAATTACCCCGGGAAATGTAAAATTTGGGAAAAAAAAATTTGAGGGCACCAAAAATTTGAAAGTGGTTTTTGTATTGTAAAAACGCTGTTTCTTTAAAATGAATAAAAACGGGAAACCCGGCCTTGATCACCCTTGGATATTCAAAGGCTTTTAGCAATAAAATTAAAAAATTTTAATATCCCTCGGGCACTGGACACACATTTGGCCCTTTCCAATCCAATCCCCCAAAAAAATCAAAATGGGAACGTTAAGGGGAAGCATCCTCGAGACAAGAGAGACACCCCCCCAAAACCCTCGCTTAAAAAAATGATTCCCTTTTATCCCCCGCTATCAAAAAGCATCCCAACGGCATACCTTCCCCTAATCAGAAACAGGGGAGAGCGTTAAATGACCCCAGCTTCGCCCCCGGATTTAATTGGGGGCGGTAAACGTCACAGAATCCCCCCGGGGCCCTCTGATTGGGTTTTCACCCTTTTGCACTTTTTCCCTTTCGGGCTATGCCCTTCTTCCTCCCGGGAGTTTCTTTTCCCCATGTAACGCCCAGTGCTCCGCGGGGCCTTTTTTACCAATCAAAAAGAAACCAATCGTCCCAAACCGAAGTACCCCAAAACTTCGATTTACAAACCAACCGAAGGTTTTCCCTGAAATTCTAAAAAAACCCTTTCCACTTCGTTAGAAATCAATTCCCCCAAACCATCTCTAATGACAAAAACCCAACCACAAAAAATTTTTAAAAAAAGGATTTAGGAACATGCAAAGGTGGAATGCAAACCAGTTTCCCCAATATGAACACTCTGCGACCCAAGGGGCAGAAAAGCCCTCTAACAGTCCCCAACTGAAAGCCCAACTGAAAGCAAAACCTCCATGAAACTCTTTTTCCATCTTCCCCCCAGCCCCTACCCAACCTGAGGGCCAAACCCTTGGTGATGTACAAAATTAAAACGAAGCACCAAACATCAGCCCCAACCCCCCCCAAGCTGACCCAGAAAAGATCACCTAATGAAGGTGGGGAAAATTTTTAAAAAAGAAAAAAAAAAAAAAAAATTGGGGGGGGGGGGGGGAAAAAAAAAAAAAAATTTCCCCCAAAAAAAATTGAAAAATAATTTGGGAAAAATTCAAAAATTTTTTTGGTAAAAAGGAAAAGAGAAATGCATAAAAATTTGGGATGAAAGGGCCGTCTGCCAGGAAGCAAAGCCATTACTCCAAAAAAACATAAAAAAGCCAAAAGAAAATGTTTTGAAAAATGCACAGAACAAAAAACCCAAACATTTCTGGAGAAAAGTCCGGGGAGTTGACGAAACCAAAATTTAACTTTTTGGGGCCCAAAAGGGGAAACCCAAAAAATTAAAATTGTGGGAAAAAAAGGGGGAAAAACTTGAAACCCTTTAAGAACACCATCTCAACGTATAAAAACAAGGGTGGCAGCATCATGTTTTTGGGATTTTTGTTTTTGCTGCGGGGGGAAACCGGGTGGAAACTTCACAAAATAAAATTGGCATCAGGGAAGAAAGAAGATTAGGGGGGCAATACTAAAAAGCAACTCTCAGACATCATCCGGAATTTAAAGCTTTGGGGGGGAAATCTCTTCCAAATGGACAAAGACTAAAAAGCAAACTGCCAAACTGGTTGCAACTGGTTTAAGGAAAACCCAAAGGGTCAATTTTTGGATTGCCCCATCACAACGCCCTTTGATCTAAAAATCCTTGAAAAATTTTATGGGCAAAGTTTAAAAGGCAGGTGCGAAGCAAGGGGGAACCTAAAAAACCAGGCTCATTTAAAAACCAGTTCTGTCAGGAAAAAATTTTTTCCACAACATTGAGAAACTTGGGGAAAAGGATACCCAAAAACCCTTTTTGACCCAAGTCATACAAGGGGTTAAGGGGGGGCAATGCTAAAAAATACTAATAAATTTTATGAAAAACTTTTTGACTTTGCAAAAAAATTTAAATAAAAAATCCCTTAAATATTCTCTCTCATTATTCGGGCTTTTGGAAAAATAAAAATTTAATTTTTGGTTCCAAATTTGGGAACCTTTAAAAAGGGGGAAAGGGTTTTTATTCGGGCCCTCATGTCAGTTTTTGGGGAAAAAAAACCCTTCAAAAATGTGCCCTTTTTTTTAAAATTTGGTTTTGTAAACCCCTGGTTTCAACTGAAAAATTATTTGGAAAAATAGGGGGGAAATTCATTTCCTTTAATGCCAGTTTTAAAACTTTTTGCTGAAACATCAATACTTTTTTTTTTTATTTTTTTGGGGTTGCTATTCATTACCTTTTTCATGGTACAAGAATTTTTTCTGTTTTTGTTTTTTAGTATTTTCTGAACTTCCCAATTTCATTAGAGAATGGCCATGGAAATAGACAGATTTAACCCCCAAAATAAGTCACTCCAAAAAGATCTGAAAAATTATACATTGTTATCGATTTCCCACCAATTTTTTATTTTTTTGTTTGCATTCTTTAAGTCGAGGGGAAATAAAATTGATAACCCCTTTTAAACCTTTTCATCTAAATTTTAAGGGCAATTAAAAGAATATGCCAAGATATTTTCCGCTAAAAAGTCATGTGGACGAGTTATTACCTGATACTTCTAGGAATGTTTTAAATTTTGGGGAATATTTGATTCGGGGGGAAAATACCCGACTTCCAAATAAAATGTTGATTTTTTTTTTTTTATTTTTTGGGTGGTAGGATTAGGCAACCAACCTCTGGTAAAATTTAAATGTCTTCTCAGGGCAACTGAATTGTTCTCAATAAAACTTGAAACATCCTGAAACTTTCCCAAATGACTACAACTGGGGCATTGAGTTATTAATTCCTTTGTTATCGTTAGGAACATTTCTTCTTTTTTCCAAATCTGCGCGCATTTTGATAATATACTCAACACAAATATCATAATGAGCAGCAATCATCTTTAACTCCTGGCTCTGCTTCTCACCAACATCATCCCAGATGTAATAAAAAACCAATCCATGCCCCATTTAAAATTTCCCTGAGTAAACGAACAATTGAAAAGACACGGTTTGGAAATTTGGGGAAATTTGGGCTTTGGAAGAAAGATGGATAGAGTTGTAAATTGCTCAACAGGGGATCCATTGTACCAAAACTGATCTGAATCATGTAAAAAATTAAAAATAATTTTGAGGACCTACTCAAAAAACATTTTTTGTTTCTTTAAGAAACAATACTGGATAAAAAACAGATTATTATTGGAAAAATAAAAATTAATCAGCCAAGGTTGGGGGTAAAAATGTAACAAAAATATGCTTTATCCAACAACAGCTACTTGATCATTTTCACAATGTTTTTTTTTTTTTTTTGCCTGATACTCTACTTCATTAAAAAAACTATCTACATGGGGTTTTCCGCATTCACCACCAACGACTTGACAAGGGTAGTGGGGGGGGGGGGGGGGCAAACAAAACGGGGGTTTTTACTGCTCAACATGGCATTGCTCAAGCACCTACCCAAGCAAGGATGACAGAAAAAAAGGAGATCTAGGGGGTTTACATGGGCATCATAATACACTTTCCCAAAATTACAACTATTTTTTTTTGCAATCCCAAAAAGGTAAAGGTCTTTAAAAGATGGAAAAACAATGGATATATACATAGGTTAAAAATATGAAAATGATAAAAAAATAAAAACAAAATATTTAAAACATCTTTATTTATTCTGTCTACCACTACTCGCTATAGCTGATGAGATGTATACTGCAATTGGGCCCCTTGGGGAGATTCCCATTTGGGGTTTCCCGGTACCGGGCCACTGCACTGGCTTGAAGCGACCCAATGAGGGGCTGGGGAAACGCCGATGGGCTACCACTCCTTATATCACTCCATCAAGTGGCTACCACCTTCTATCACCACTAGTGATGAGCGATTCGGTCAATAATCTGATTCGAGTAGATTCCAGTCTTTGTGGAATCTCTCCAAGTTTCCCTCTTTGATTGGTTTAATCCCGATTTCCCCTTAAAAATTTTTTTTTGGGGGAGAACACCAGGTTCTTTTTACACCCAAACAATAAGGTGAATCTGGGAATTTAAAAAAACCACAAATAAACTGATACGGGTACATCAGTCAAGACAATTAGGCTACAAGAGTCACAGAAAAAAATTCACAGGCTAAAATAATCAATTCCATTCAATGGCTAACCGAAAACATGGGGACGGCATAGCCACAGCAGGTACAGCGGTAGCAGCTGCTACAGGGCCCCTTTGACACAAAACAAGACACAGGTATTGGAAATGGCACATGATAACTGGCAGGAGACCCCTATTACTTTTTGCCATTAATGGGTTTTACCATTTATCTGCTTGTTCACACATTCACACAGCATGCCGTTTAACATTGTAGATTCTGGGAGATTTGTCTTGATAGCATTTAGGTGGCATTCCTTATTCTATGGTTCCCATACCCTTAAAGTGCACAATGTTGCCCTTCTTCTAAATTGCGTAAGTATTTTGACAAAGACCGAGGGCCACTGACCAGAGTACTGCCCTATTGGCACCCCTGGGACCTCATTCACATTAGCCTGACCCCAAAACCAGCACAAATGCCGTTATGGACACAGAAACAAAGGGTTGTTCTAAAAGGAACATACTCTAATTGGGTCACAGTTGCCAATTGGGTGCCACAAGTGTCAATATTGGGTTCCTTTCTTTTCAATATATTTATTAACCATGTAGATGGGGTTTACAAAGCATAATTGCAATATTTGCCAATGAAACAAAACTATGTAAGGTAATCATTGCAGAGGAGGTTAATAGAATATTACAGAAGGGATTTAGGGAAGTTGGAGGCTTTAGCGGAGAAATGAATTTTAATGTGGATAAATTTAAGGTCACACACGTGGGCTGAGGAAACAAAAGTACAATTGTGTAATAAATAATAGGATACTGGGTAAGACTATGGCTGAGAAAGACTTGGGATATCGGTAGTCAGTAGTCTTAAATTCTGTGACCAATGTCAGGCAGCTGCTGTTAAAGCAAACAAAATCATGGGTTGTGTTAAAAGAGGTATAAATGCTCAAGACAAGAGCATATTTTGCCTCTGTACAAATCACTGGTGAGGCCACATATGAAATATTGTATACAGTTTTGGGCGCCAGTGTATAAGAAGGACATAGCTGAGCTCGAGAGGGTGCAGAATGGACCAAATTGTTTAAAAAAATTTGAGATTTGCAGGAATGAACACCAGCTATCAAACTTGGGGATACGCAACTTGAAAAGAAGAAGGCTTGGGGCAATTTAATTTCCATTCACAAATATGTGAAAGCATAGTACACAGATTCTCGTGATCTTTTTACAATCAGGCCTGTAAGAACAACAAGGGGAGATCCTCTACTTCTAGAGGATAGAAGGTTTCAACATCATCACAGACAAGGATTTTTTACTGTAAGAGCAGTAACACTATGGAACTCACTGCCACAAGAGGTTGTGATGGTGAAATCATTGACTAAGTTCACAAAGAGTTTAGATGCCTTTTATTCAAAAATTAAAATATTACAGGTTATGAGGACTAGATTCTGGAGATCAGTGTTGATCCAGGGATTTATTCTGATGCCAGATTTGAAGTTGGGAAGAAATTTTTCTTTTTGTATGGGGTGATTCGTATCTGCCTCTTAGGGTTTTTTGTCCTCCTCTGGATCAACACTGTAGTGTTATAGTTTGGGCAATATGGACCTGGGTCTTTTTCCAATCTTATCTATACTGTTATAGAAAAATTTTTGCTATAATAACATGGTTCACCTGTGAGTATCCATAAATGTTTAATATTTGTGCCATGTTGAAAGATATATCAGAATTTAGATCTCCAATAACACCAATCAAGTTTCTAAGGTTTGTGCAGCGAAAATTAGGAACTGTGTCTCCATGACCAGACAAGAGCTGCAAAACACCATTAATAGCAGTATTCAGATCATTACAAGAGTCATGCACATGGTATCCCAGAGTCATATTTGGTAGGATATCTGAATTCTTGTTTATCTCATCAATTGCAAAAATAAAGGTCATAAGATATCTGTAGAAGCGAGGTATAGGTCTGTAGAAAAAACAACAAAGTCATTACATCTTGAATTTACATAGAAATATTACATTTGAGACCTGGAATATCCTTGACATGTGGTCATGCTAACTAGTGATGAGCGATTGTGTCAACAATCGTTATCAAGTCGATAGTCGATATCGGCAATTATCATGTCAATAGTCGATTATCGCAGATGACCATTAAAGTCTATGGGAGAGGAACAACAGCTTCATTCTTACACCCAAACAGGTGAGGAGAAGCTGGAATTAACACCCACAACAGTAAACTGGATATGTGCTACATCTTAGGCAAGATAATTAGGCAACAAGAGTCACAGAAAAAAATTAATAAGCTAAAATAATTCATTATGTTCAATGGCTAACCGAAAACATGAGGATGGCGTAGCCACAGCAGGTACAGCGGTAGCAGCTGCTACGGGGCCCCTTTCACACAAAACCAGACACCGATATTGGAAATGGCACATGGGGACTGGCAGGAGACCCCTATCAATTTTTGCACCAGGGACCAACATCTCGTCACATATGTGTGGCAGCAAGAACGTCCCAACGGGGAACGCAGAGGTTCAGCTGGCAGGGCCCTAGGGGGTCCAGTTGGTCAACGAGCCCTGTCAAATTCCTGCATTCTACTGTCAATTTGTGTGGGTGGAAGGAAATTGCTCACTTTTGATTTGAAACGTGGATCACTGAGGGTGGACACCCAGTAACCGCTGTTTATTTTGATGGCCTTGAAGCATGGGAAATACGCTTTTTTCAATAAGACCTTTACTATTGCTTTCTTTTACAGCGGCATGACCCCAAAACCAGCAAAGATGTCCTTGATGGACCCTCAGAATAAAAAGTGCCAGGAGAAACAAGTATTTGAACCACTATTTTAGTAAACAGGACATTGACTATCCCTGTATTTTACAGAGGCATGACCCCATAACCTGCACAGATGCCCTTATGGACCCCAAGAATAAAAAAGTGCTGGAAGAAACTAGTATTTGAACCACTATTTTAGTGAAATGGACATTGACTATCCCTGTCCTTTAATGCAGTATGACCCCAAAATCCACAAAGATGCCCTTATGGACCCTCAGATTAAAAACTGCTGAAAGAAACTATTATTTGAACCAGTATTTTAGTGAAGTGGACATTAACTATGTCCTGTACCGCAGCATGACCCTCAAACCTGCATGACCCACAGATCAAAAAGTGTCAGAAGAAAGTAGTATTTGAAGCAGTATTTTAGTTGAACTGGACATTGACTATACCTGTCCTGTACCACAGCATGACTCTTAAATCTGCATGACCCACAGATTACCAAGTGCCAGAAGAAAGTAGTCTTTGAACCACCATTGTAGTTGAATTGGACATTGACTATCCCTGTCCTGGACCGCAGCATGACCCCAAAACCCGCATGACCTGGAGATCAAAAAGTGCCGGAAGAAAGTAGTATTTGAAGCAGTATTTTAGTTGAACTGGACATTAACTATACCTGTCCTGTACCACAGCATGACCCCCAAACCTGTATGACCCACAGATTACCAAGTGCCGGAAGAAAGTAGTCTTTAAACCACTATTTTAGTTGAACTGGCGACGCTCTTCATTACTGAGATTCACAGGGAACCGACCCAGCGATGACAGGCCTGACGGTCCTGCAACTGACGATGTGCTGGCGTGTGTGTTGTCCACAGCAGTGGAGTGAGCACCTTCTCTCGTACCTCTAGCTCCATGTCCTACACCCATCTTTGCTTGCTTACCACCTGTAGTTCGCTCCATGTTCAGAAAGATAAAAATTTAAAAGATATAGAAGAGTTTTTCACAGACTTTTATTGAGAAACTGTACTGCAAAGACGGCAAATCACAGGTATTCTTAAATCCCTCTAATTTCCAACGGCCAACTAGGATTAGAAACAGAATTGTTTCTATCTATTTCTATCAAATATCTGTGAAATGCGGTCTGGTGGAAGAACCGTAACACCAAATCAACAGTGTTGTTCCTTCAGTCCCTGAGATTTAGAACTGCCCAGTAGGACTAGCAATTGATAGTTTTGCGCAAATAGCGCACTTGTATGATGGTTTGTTGAAAACTGAGACGCACGGAGTACAATACACAACAATTGAAAAGTTATACGGATGAGATATGGCGGTTTTACAATGCAGACAACAGGCACTAGTTACTATATTTGGTTACATATATTTTTATCTGTAACCAAATTTGCAGACAAGTGCGCTATTTGCGCCAAACTGAGACGAATGGACTGCAATAGAACTATTTAAAAGTTATATGGATTAGATATGGCGGTTTTGGCACCACTGATAACAGGTGCTAGTTACTATAAAATATCTGTAACCAAATTTGCGGACAAGTGCGCTATTTGCGCCAAACTGAGACACACGGACTGCAATAGAACTATTTAAAAGTTATATGGATTAGATATGGCGGTTTTGGCACCAGTGATAACAGGCACCAGTTACTATAAAATATCTGTACCCCAATTTGCGTACAAGGGGGCTATTTGTGACAAACTGGGACGCAGAAACACCAATAGAACTGCAAAAACAAAAGGGACAATTTTACCTCAGTTGGGAGGTCTGCTGTCCAAAAAGTGTTAAAAAACAGTGCTATTTCAATGCCAGTTCAGGACAGGACAGGCTGGGCTGCACATCATCCCCCATCCTTTCTGACCCCCCACCCCCCTCTCCCTGTGGCTGCACACAGCACTAGATGTCTTTACAAGTCTCTCTCTAACTAAATAAGAACAAAAATTCTCTAATGTAGCTATATCCTCAGCTTCACAGCTACAAAGATGGTTTTCTGTATAAAAAAAGACTGTGTCTCTGAGCTGTGACAACAGCAGCGAGACGTGTTGCTCTGTGGTGAGATAGTGGAGGAATGAGACTGATCAGGAAATGCAGTCATATACATAAAACGAGGTCATGTGATTTTTGCAGCCGATGAGATCCATACACCGCCCACAGCTGACGTCGTATAACCCCCTCACCCCTCTCTATGCTCTAAGCTGATTGGATGGCCGCCAAAATTACAGGAAATGCCGAAAAAGGCACAATAGTAAATTTGATAACGATTATCTTTAAGATTTTCACGGAAACTATCGCGTCATCGGAAAATACCAATAAACGTAAAAATCGTGCCAATTTTAACTTTTGTCGATAGTATCGCTCATCCCTAATGCTACCACCTGTTATCTAGCCTTCGCAAAAGTGATGTGTTCTGGTATATTAAGGTATCTCTCTTCTACCTCTGTGAGAGCGGCTATTGAAAAATGCTGCATTTTTACTGTAATTATTTATGTGTTTTCTTTTTTTTTCTAACAAAAAAGTTATGTCAGAGGTTCTGATCGGTTCCAATCGGTTCTGATCGGTGGACATGGCAGCTAGAAGCCTTGCGAAGGCCTCCATCATTGCCATGTTTTTGATTTGGTATTGCTGGATGCTAGGGATGAGCGATTATAATCGACAAAGTTGAAATCGGCACGGTTTTAAGGTTGATCGGAAATTTCCAATCACACAATATTTTAGGTGAGAATCTGCGCATAATCTATTACGATTGCGCCCAATTTCGGTTTTTCATGCAAACAGGTAGGGGAGCCAGAAAAACACCCGGAAGGGAGTTTAAAAAGGAAAAACCAACTTTTTTTTCCCAAAATATGATAGACAAAAAATTTTCCCTCAAAAGGGGTAAACAAAACCAAGAAAAAACCGCAAAAGCGTTTGGGAAAGATTTCCAAAATCTAAAGCACCCTAGCGCTGTACACCTGGGGGGGGGGTGGGGAGGTGGGGGGCGAACAAACAGCCATCACCCAACGGCTTTTAAAAGGGAAAGAGGGGAATATTTGGCAGCCCAGACCTTCTTTAAACCCTGCTTTTGGAAATGCCTTTTTTTTACCATTTTTGGCCAGCACACCTACACCCTAGGTAAAATTTAGAACCTTTTTTTTTTGGCGGGCCCAGTTTTGGGTTCAAAAAACCCCCCGCCGGGGCCCGCCTTTGTACGGTTTTAACCTTTTTGGGAGGGAAAAAACCCAAGAAATTTTTAATAACTTCAAAATGATTTTTTCATAGGTGAAAAAACCCACCTTTTATTATCCATATAAATTTTAAATAGGTGTTTTTCATTTTGGGGCGCACCCCCCAAGTTTTGTTTCAAAAAACCCACCTTGAACTATATTAGGATACAAAAATTTGCTAGTAATTGCAGGGGGTTTTTTCCCATGGGGTGCAAAAACCCCCCTTTTTACCCATAAAATTTTAAAAAAATAGGTGTTTTTCACTTTGGCGAAACCCCTTTTTTTGTTCAAAGCCCCCACCTTGTACTTATATTAGGTACCAGAAAATTTTTGCTAGAAATTGCAGGTGAAATTTTCATAGGTGAAAAACCCCCCCTTTTAATTATCGAATAACATTAAATAGCTGTTTTTCACTTTGGTGGGCCCAGTTTTTTTTTCAAAGACCCTTCCCCCTTGTATTAAAAGGGGTTTTCTCGCTACAAAAAATTAGCTTTAAAAGTTTGTAGGAACAAAAAATAAAGACTTTTTCCCCCAAATATTTTTCTTTGTTCCCTTTTTTTCCTAAAAGTTTACAATTAAAAATTTATGACCTCCCGGGCAAAATTTCATTTCCCCCTCATTAACTGACCTTTTAAAAAAATTCCCCCCCCTTCTGTTTTTTTCAATGAAAAACCCTTTTTGGAGTGACTTCATCACACGGGGCCCCAGGCTTGTGCCCCGGGTGTTTGCCCACTTAAAAACTTAATTTTTTAAAAATAAACAAACGAAATTAGGCTTTTGTTTTGGGGGAAACAGATAAAAAATTTCCTTTAGAAGTTTGAGAACAAATCTGAAAAAAATTAGAAATTAAAAAGCACAGCACTGCACAGAGCTGAAAACAAGAAATGAGTTTAAAAAGAAAAAGAGTCACCCTGAACCAAGAATTTACAGAGTTTTTATATTCCATTCTCGAAACTCTGGGGGGAGAAAAACACCTTTAAATTTGAAATACAGAAATTTTGTGGAAAACTGCTTTTAATTTTTAAATTGGTGAAAAAACCCACCTTTTATTATCCGTATAAAAAATTTAAAAGGCTGTATTTCACTTTTTTGCGGCCCAGTTTTTTTCAAAAAAACCCCCGGGTTATTTTAACTTAAATTTAACAAAATTTTTTTGGGAATTGTTGGTAATTTCAAGGGGGCAAAAACCCCTTTTTGTATCGTAAAACCTTTTAAATAGCTGTTTTTGAAACGGGTGCCCTTTTTTAATTTCCTTTTTTTCAAATAGCCACGTTGAAAGACAATTGGATAAAAAAAAATTTTTTAGAAACCCTGTTCTTGTGTGCCCAATTGCTGCAAAAAACGAAATTTTTTCTCATCTTGAAACTTCCCTGAATAGTTTTTTTTTGCCCCCGGGTGAATCTTGGGTTTGGCGCAGTTTTGTGCATTTGTTTTAAAATTTTTTGTTGAAAACAAACCAAAATTCCTTGCCCTTTCAGGGAAATTTGTAAATACCTGGACTGGGAAGAAAACACTTTTGGGATTTTTGTTTTAAAGGGTTTTTTTTCCACCCCAACCGCATTTTCCATTTTAATTTGCTAAAAAAAATTTTTTTTCCCTAATCCTATTTTGCTGTGGGAAAAATTAAAAAGGGTTTTAAAGAATAGCTGTGATTTCCCCGTCTTTAAAATAAGAGCCCTTGTCAAAAACCCCTTCCATCCCTTCTAAAATTTTTTAAATTTTTCGGGAACATGGACCCAAAATGTAGGGGGGAAAGGGGAGAAAAGGGGGTGAAGGACAGGGAGGGAGGAAACGAGAGAAGGTGCCCTTCCAGTGCGGGGCGACAACACGCAACCAGGGGAAACGTGGGTTTTGCGGGACCGCAGGCCTTCTCGCTGGGTCAAGGGCCCTGTGAAATCTAATAACGAACACGTCCCCCAAACCCGTTCTTCGGGTTAAATGCAACCTGCATCCAGCAATCTTACCTCCTCATCCTCCCAGTCACGGCCACAAATGTCAATGTCCAGTTCAACTAAAATGGTGGTTGAAAGACTCCTTTTTCCGTCACTTTTTAAATCTGAGGGTCATGCAGGTTTGGGGCTCATGCTGTGGCCCAGGACAGGTATAGTCAATGTCCAGTTCAACTAAAATGGTGGTTGAAAGACTCCTTTTTTCCGTCACTTTTTAATCTATGGGTCAGACAGGTTTAAGGGTCATGCTGCGTTCCAGGACAGGGATAGTCAATGTCCAGTTCAATGTAAAATGATGGTTTCAAATAATACTGCCTTCTGGCACTTTTTAATTTGTGGGTCATGCAGGTTTAAAGGTCATGCTGTGGTACAAGACAGAGATAGTGAATAGTCTGTGAGTTTTTTTCTGTGACTCTGTTGCCTAATTGTGTTGCCTAAGATGTAGCACGTATCCATTTTACTGTTGTGGATGTTAATTCCAGCTTCTCCAGCCCTGTTTGGGTGTAAGAATGAAGGTGTTGTTCCTCTCCCATAGACTTTAATAGTCATCGGCGATTATCTATTATCGGATATCGGCATGATAATTGACGATATCGACTATCGATCCGATGACGGTAGTTGACGCAATCGCTCATCACTACCGGATGCGTGTCAACCTGTAGAATACAGATAACACATCATTTTTACTGAAGATTGAATGCCATACATGGCGCAAGTATGTTTTTTTTCAGATTTTGCCCCACTTAGATTTTTTTTTTGTGGTTTCCCAGTATATTCTAGGTTAATATGAATAACATCATTAGAAAGTACATCTTGTCCCTCAAAATAATAGCCAATAAAAATGTTATGGCTCTGGTAAGGCGAGGAGGAAGAAAACAAAGAACCATATTATTATAACCATCAGGAAGGGGTTAAGATAGTAATACATTTTGGCTCATACAGTCTTTGTATTTTTGTGAATAATATCAAAATGTTGTGAATATTTGGAAACATTTGCCTTTTTAAAACTTTTGTGTGTAAAATATCTACTTGTAAGACAAATAGTTGTATCACACAAAATTTCAAAAACATTTGCAACACAGTCCAGTTCTGACGTGGATTTGAGGGGCCAATATGTTAGAGACTCCCTAAATGACTTTATCTAAGAAACTGCATCCCTTAAAGTATTTAAAATAACATTTAGGAAATGTGTTAACCCTATAGGTGTTTCACAGGAAAAAAGCAAAGTGGAGGGGAAATTTCAAAATGAATGACACTTTTTTTTGCAGACTTTACATTTTTATCCATTATTCACTGGAACACAGTAGATATTACCTGGGAAACAAAACTCAACATTGAGTCCCCTGATTCTGCCGTTTTAAGAGCTATCCCATATGTGGTACTAGCACCTAACGGACTTTCGAGTCTCATTTTCATTACGATTTCTTTAGGCACCATTACAGGTTTTCATTGTGCATTTTAGGCCCACAGGTGTTTCACAGTTTTTTCTAGAATAAGACTATAACAACGAAAAGGAAAAAAAATGCCATTGTTTTTTGGCTTTCATTTTTATATCATTCGCTGAGCAGTATAAATGACATTATAACTTTCTATGTGGGTTGGTACAGTTACAATATTATCAATCTTTAATTTTTATGTGTTAGTACATAACACTTTAACACAAGAGATGCATTTGTAAAACATTGCAGTTTTATATTGTGATATTGTGAAAGCCATAACTTGTTTACTTTTCTATATATGGAGCTGATTAAGGACTTGTTTTTTTGTGGAATGAGTTGATATTTTCTTTGGCACCATTTCAGCTCTTATACTGTATACCTAATAATGGATTAGAAATCGCCAGTCATTGACCATTTACCTAGTGTGGCAGGGGTCTATATTTTAGAACTGAGCCAATATCCTGCGCTAGATTTGGATCAGAGCAGTCTATGGATGGCTACAAGAGAATATTGGGCAGCTAGGATTTTAAAAGTGTGGGATTTACAGTTTCTTAAACAATCTATTAAAAGTTAAGTATTATTTTCAATTAGTAGAGTGGGAGGAAAAAATTTAATTTTAAAATTTCCCTAGGGCAATGTGTATTTTTGATTTTTAAAAAGGGTTTTTCACTACATTGATTCATCTTACCTCATACTTTTTTTTTTTCATTTAAATTTCGGGGGCTGTTTCTGGCTTCTACTAGGCGAGCTATAGAAACCATGGGGCACCTTTTCGGGATAATCAAACAGCTGTAGCTATAGCAACCAGTGCGGCCCTATCGGGAAGATTGAACGGTCTGTAACTATAGCGACCTGGGGACTGATGCACCCCAAAAAAGGGGGAAAAACAGGAAAAAAACATACAATTCTTTGGGGCCAATTCACACTAAAGGGGCGGACTAACTGAATCCAGTAGCAGGCAACTCGGGCCCATATCACCGGGGAAAAAGTTAACGGGTCGGAAATTGGGGCAGCATTCACACACCCCCCCCACAGGGAACAATTAATGATAAAAAAACTTACATTAACTTAATACCGTTCACCCCCAGAAGCAAAAACCCACAGAAATAATACATGGGGAGATTGCACAAATGAAAAAAACCCAATAAAACAACCACTCTACATTTTGCCCAAATGTTCGGCTCCCCACCCCCCTTTTTGCCATTTTGCAAATAAATAAAAAAAATTGGTATTGCCGTGCTGTAAAAGTCTGATCTATTAAAATATAACATCATTTATCCTGTGTGGTAAATATTATACGAAAAAAAAATTCCCAGCGCCAAAATTGTGATTTTTTTTTTTGGGGTGGTCATTTTGTGTCCCCAAAAAATTGGAATAAAAAAATGATTAAAAAAACCCAATATTCCAAAATGGTAGCAAAAGAACTCTCTTTACCCGCAAAAAAAAAAATGCACCCTCACTCAAGTCCATAGGTGGAAAAACAAAAAATGGATTGGTCGCAGAAAATGGCACTGCAGCAAAAAAAAACACATACTTGGTATCACCAGAACCATTTCGACCTTTATACTGAAGAGTAAATGCCATACAAACAAAATCCACACAAAAATGCCGCAAATACTTTTTTTAAAATTTTCATCACAGTTTTTTTCTGATTTTCCATTACATTATGGGACATGATAACGCCCCATTCCTAAAATATTTAAACGCCCCCATGCGAAATCAGGGGACATTTCAAGCGCCCTTTCACTTTGTAATGCCCCCTGAATGGGGGGGGGGGAATGCTGGGAAAAATTTTTCCTACAACCATACAAGGGAAAACATTTTTACTTTATATTAAATCCAGGGACAATACTGCTGGGAAAAGGGAACACTTTTAAAGGTTTACCTGGCCCGAATGTCCTTTGTAGCAGAAAGTCCTGAAATTAAAGACCACAGTAGAACAGTTCATAAAAATTCAGGGGCATTTTACACTAGTATTTGCACTAAAATTGGGACTAAGCACCAAAATCATACTGTCGCCCTATATGGTATGGACAATGGAACCATAACAAAGACATTTTATCCCATATGTCTACAAAATAAAAAAGTTATGGCTCTTGAAAGACAGGGAGGAAAAAACGAAAGTACAGAAAAAAAAAGCTTAGACCTTAAAGTGGTTAAGACATTACATAAGGTATTTTTGTTCAGGTTTTATAGTGATTTAATGAATTTTCTTGATTACAACAACATTTTACTGTAATCAAAAATAAATTAATCACAACAAAATATTTAAAATCCAGGACAAAACCACAGTATTCTATGAGAACCACAAGGATATATTCGCATGATTCAAAGCTGTTGCAGACATTTCTGTCTTTGTTTCATTTAGTTGAACAAGACTTTTAAAAAATGTTTGCATAAGGTAGAAAAAACAACCTATTCACATGTATGGGATGGATTTTACCCAAATATAAGCAGTGGCAATAAGATAAGTTAAGGTTTGGAAATATGTGTAAGCTGTAGAGCTGATATACACGATATACAAGAAAGATGGACAAGTGTACAGATAATACTTACAGGCCACAAAAAGATACAGTACTTTCAATCCTTCCAGTATTCATATGCTTTGCATAATAGCACACAGTAAATATCCCACCGAAGATCAGCTGTCCGTTCTGCACATATTTGCTTTGGAATAAAGTCAGTTTTCTTCTGATAGAGCATTGTGCTGATGTGCCTATTAGTTGGCATTGTGATGGGGGAATGACACTTAGATATAATATTGTTATAGAGAGAGATTTACCCCTCATGGATGGATAAGAAAATGTTGGCTTCAGATCATAGCACAGCCTTGGTGTAGCTGATCTTAAGCACAGCATGCAATCTTTCAGAGTCTTATATAGTCTGAGCAGTGTAAGACTCTGATTTATTCATAGAGTCTATTCTCAAGCTTCTTGATTTTAATTTAAATGTTGGATGAAAAGCAATTTTCAGATATAACTGATTTTCCATTTTTATTATTAGATTTATATACACTACTTACAAAAAAGTTAGGGATATTTGGCTTTTGGTTGAAATTCCATAACATTTCCTGAAACGTTTTTTAAATGAACTAAATGATCCATCTCTTCCCTTTACATGCACAAGTGCAACTGTTCAGTGTTTCAGGACTTTTTGCACAACTTGCTGATCTCTAACAAGGATCTTAATGGCAAACACAGAATTGCCCAATAAATGTGGAGGATCAATTTGAATTTGGATTTAAAGAGTCCTCCTCATCCAGCTGTTCACATTTTGACATCATGAGACCACGACAACACCTTACAATTGATCACCAGTACCTCGCCATTGTGAGGCTTCAAGCAGGATGCTTTCAGACGGAAGTGGCCACTAAGATTAGAGTTTCACAGAGTGTCATCATCAGGTTATATCAGAGATACAGAGAGACTGGAAGAGTCACAGAAAGGCAAAGAAGTCGACGTCTTTTGGCTCGATCACACACTGATGACTGCTTCATTGTAAACAATGCCCTGCAAAACAATGCAATGCAATAGAAAAAAAATCTAAATCTACATTTGTATGCTGTGGACTTCTTCAATCTTCTAATAATATGACCAATCAGTCTGTCCTCTTTTAGGCTGAAATCCTCAAATACCCTCCGGAAAGTGGCCAGGAAATCCTGTAAACTTAAATAAATTGGGGTTGCAATATCCCTTCCACGAGCACCGACATCCATTTGAGTGCTGGGCATTTATTACTTCTTGGTCATAATTTTAGGCCAATGTTCAACAGCCATAATGATAGGGAATAACTCTACATCACTTCTTGGCTTCCCAGTCACCTGGCTCCAGCACTCCAGGAGAAACCTAAAACTGCCTCAAAATCAAATGCAAAGCAGTATCAGTTTAAAGATATATGAAAGATGTTTCAATAATAATTACCTACCTGCTGGCACTATGAAGATCCTTGGAACTCATTCCTCTTCACTTCTGGATTCTCGTCCCAACACCCAGGAGAGGCTCACACTCTATTTGCTTACAATGGAGCACAAGCCACCCCACACTGTGTGCTAGAACCAGAACCTGGAAGTAGAGAGGAGCAGGTCCCAGGAGGTTCGGAGCGGCAGCAGTGGAGAACAGGTAAGTATCACTCTCCCCTCTCCGCTTGCCTTATTTTAGATGAAAGAATTATTAAACAAGGTTTAAAAGGTAAATAGAAGATAAAACCAAAATAATTTTTAAGTTGGAAGGCTTCCTTTTTCCTATGGAACTGGAAGAGCAATAGCAGCATCTCATGGACAAGCAGGTGTCTTCTGATCTACCATGATTTGGGGGGCAGGTTGTGATTAGTGTTGATAGAACAGTAAAATGTTCGAGTTCAAGCCGAACTTCAAACGGTAGTGATGTTCGGTTTGAGGTTCAATTCGAACTCGAACCCTTTTAAAGTCAATGGGAGAAGATGTTCTGGTTAATTTTTATATCAATACAGGTGAGGAGAAGCTGTAATTACCATTCATAACAGTAAACTGGATACGTGGAACAACTTAGTGAAGAAAATTTGGTTCTAAGAATGACAGAAAAAAATTGAGAGACTAAAATACTTCATTCCTTTTAATGGCGAACTGAAAAGACAAGGACAGCTTGCAAGCAGGGGCATAGCTATAGGAGGTGCAGTGGTAGCAGCTGCTACAGGGCCCTGCATCCTGAGGGGGCCCAAAATTCCCTTTGACACGTAAGAATACACCGGCATTGGAAATGGCACATATTAACTGGTAGGAGCCCCATTTCACTTTTTGCAGCAGGTTCCAAGAACTTCAAGTTACACCTCTGCTTGCAAGCTTTGTACATGTGATATATGTGGTGGGAGCACGAACAGCCCCACTGGGAACATGGATGTTCAGCTGACAGAGGCGTAGTTATATGGGGAGAGCAGCAGTCGCAGCCACTACGTGGCCCTGCATCCTGAGGGGCCCAAAAACCCCTTTGACACATAAGAAGACATCGGTATTGGAAATGGCACATGGTAACTGGCAGGAGCCCCATTTCACTTTTTGCACCAGGGCTCAAGAACTTGAACGTATGCCTCTGCAGGCTGGACTAGATTAGATGGCAACGAGAACATGCCAATGGGGACCATAGAGGTTCCGGTTCGACAAGATTAGGTACCAGTACCATTGGTGGCAGCAAGAACATGCCAATAGGAAACATCGAGGTTCAGGTTAACAGGACTTAGTACATTTGGTGGTAGTACAGGTGGAGGCTTCTAAAAATTAAAAATTTGGAGGGCTACAAAGAGGAGGAGTAAGAGGTGTATGCAGTGCACATCAAGGTCATAGAGGTGTATATTTCAAAATAAATTCAGCCATAAAACTTGTAAATGTAGCTGTTGGCAGCAGTAGAAGCAGCAGGTACAGGAACTACAGACATGAGATGTAGTATAGTTTAAATGTGTATTTCACATTGTCAAGAAGATGTGCTAAAGTTTACTAGTCAGTGACATCGGCAACCGGGGCAACAAAATGGTCAGAGATCCACACTTGATTCATTTTGATTAATGTCAAACATTCCACATTGTCAGGGGAATGACGGATACGTTTGTCAGTGATCACCCCGCCTGCTGTGCTGAATGTGCATTCCGAGATAACGCTGGCTGCCGGGCAGGATAAAATTTCTATTGCGTATCGAGCAAGCTCAGGGCATTCATCTAGCTTGGACACCCAGAAGTTGAATGGGTCCAGACTACGTCCAAAAACATTGATGTTGAGCCGCAGGTAGTCATGTAACAATGGTCTTAAGGCAGTCTCTGTTTGTCTGAAAGCTGCCCTGCCTTGCAGGCATTGGTGAGGTGGTAAAAATTGATTGCCAAATGTCATCCAGTAGGGTTCTGCCACACTGCCTTCTGTGCCTATTTGCCATTTTACTGCTACTGTGTTGCTGACGTTGTTCCACCGTGACATTAGAATGTGAAGACACAAAAGATGTCTCGAGTTGGTCAATGAGCACTGTCTCAAAAGCCTGCATTCTACTGTGAACTTCTGTGGGTGGAAAGAAATTGCTCACTGTTGTCTTGTAACGTGGATCAAGGATTGTGACCATCCAGTAATCGCTGTTCATTTTTATTGCCTTGATGCTTGGATTATTTTGCAGGTAATATAGCATCCAAGCACTCATGTGTGAGATGCTGCTGGGATCTCCCAAGCCTCAGAGTCGAGGGGCACAAACGGGATCTTCCTCCTCCTGTAATTTGTGCCAACCTCTTACCACTGAAGGGTAATCAGTACCGGTGGTGTCCATCCCTGCCTCCTCATCCTCCTCCACTTCCTCACCCTGACCATCACCAGAGCCCTTGCTAGCCTCATGCGCTCTACTCTGTGAGCTAAACTGCCATCCTGCACCCGCCCTCGACCTAGAACCACTGCCTTAAGAAGATCTATACAATTGCGAAACAGACGAGCCTTCTACATCCTCTGGCGAGCAAGGCTCTGTGTCCACCTCCTCCCCTGTCACTGCTTGGACCTGCTGCCTCAGAATGCATAACGCTTGTTCCAGTAAAAATTTAACCACATGCTGACAAGGGCCTCGTCCCGACTGACCATTTTGGCGACCTCTTCAAAACTGCTAAGGGTGATGCAGAGATCCTTCACCTGTCTCCACTCTCTATGTGGAGGTCCGCACCACTGCTAGTCAGGCCATGCGACATTTCATACTGCATAATAGCATTATGCTGCTGCCACAATCGCGTGAGCATGTGGAGGGTGTTGCCACATCACATATCAGACGGTTGATGGGGAGGCCTAGATGATACTACAACGCTGCCAATTGTGCCGATGCAGGGTGTGAACACTGAAAGTGTGAGCTAAGACCTTGAGTCTTCCAAAGCAGACAGTCAAGACTAGAGATGGGCGAATCGATTCTAACGAAGTGGAATTCGTTTAGAATTTCAGGAAAACTTCGGTTCTGAACGAAGTCGAAGTTTGGGGGACTTCGGGTGAACAAAGTGTGCTTTTGATTGATAAAATGGCTGCGAGCACATGGCGCTACATGGGGCAAAGCACTCTAGGAGGAAGAAGTGAATAGCCTGCATGACATGTGCAGAGATGAAGCCAATCAGAGACCGACGGGATTCTGTGACGTCACCGCACTATATAAGTCCGGGCGCGACGCTGGGAGCTCATACCGCTCTCACTTTACTGATCAGGGAAGGTGCTGCCGTGGCTGATTGTTACTGAAGAACTGATTTTTATACAGCGATTTTGTGGGGGTGTCTCAGCTTGTCTCAGAGACTGCTTCTCTGAATGTTCTATTTCTGATTTTTTGGGGTTTTGTCTCTTTATCCCTTTGGATATACATGTTAATGCTATCTGCTCACAGCACATTGAATATCCAAGGGGCATCTAAGCCAGTTCTTGTTGTATTCATTTAAAGAAACAGCGTTTTTATAATACAAATACCACTTCATTTTTGGCTGCTCAATTCTTTTGCGCAATTTACATTCAAGGGTTAATTAAGCGTTGTTCTGCTGCTGTTGTGACTCCAAGAAACCGTCTTTTTCACCGCCAAAAAATACAATTTTCCTGTAGCATAATTCACAAGCGAAGGTTAATTACAATTTTTTCTCTTGTTGTGTAGCGTAGAAAACACGCAATTGTAACACGCTACAAAGCTAGTAGTTTCCGGCTGCTCAATTCTTTTGCGCAATTTACATCCAGGGGTTAATTAAGCGTTGTTTTTGTGCTGTGGTGACAAAAATAGACCGTCTTTTTCACCGCCAAAAAATAAAATTTTCCTGTAGCATAATTCACAAGCGAAGGTTAATTACAATTTTTTCTCTTGTTGTGTAGTGTAGAAAACACGCAATTGTAACACGCTACAAAGCTAGTAGTTTCCGGCTGCTCAATTCTTTTGCGCAATTTACATCCAGGGGTTAATTAAGCGTTGTTCTGCTGCTGTTGTGACTCCAAGAAACCGTATTTTTCACCGCCAAAAAATACAATTTTCCTGTAGCAAATTCACAAACGAAGGTTATTACAATTTTTTCTCTTGTTGTGTAGCATAGAAAACACGCAATTGTAACACGCTACAAAGCTAGTAGTTTCCTGCTGCTCAATTCTTTTGCGCAATTTACATCCAGGGGTTAATTAAGCGTTGTTCTGCTGCTGTTGTGACTCCAAGAAACCGTCTTTTTCACCGCCAAAAAATAAAATTTTCCTGTAGCATAATTCACAAACGAAGGTTAATTACAATTTTTTCTCTTGTTGTGTAGCGTAGAAAACATGCAATTGTAACACGCTACAAAGCTAGTAGTTTCCTGCTGCTCAATTCTTTTGCGCAATTTACATCCAGGGGTTAATTAAGCGTTGTTCTGCTGCTGTTGTGACTCCAAGAAACCGTCTTTTTCACCGCCAAAAAAAACAATTTTCCTGTAGCATAATTCACTAGTGTTGAGTGATTTTTATCGACAAAGTTGAAATCGGCAAGGTTTTTATGGTGATCAAAATTTTCAGATTATACGATAATTAAGGTTAAAATCTGTGCATCATCTATTAAGATCGCGCCATTTTCGGCGCTTCCTGTCATTTTGGCGGCCAGCAAATCAGATTACAGAATAGAGCAGGGTGAGATGTTGTGTGCGACGTCATGACTGGGATGTGTATGATTGCGATTGGCTGGAAAAATCACATGACCTCATTTTAACATAGAACAGCCCTTCCTGTTCAGCCTTAGTGTCTCTCAGCGTCTCATAGGAATAGGACGTGCGTTTTGCCTGTTGCCAAACAGCTCAGCAAAATTAGTCTATTTCTGCACAGAGAAACCCCTACTATTAGCTGTGATCCTTCCAATTTAGTTAGATTAGAGATTTGAAGATTTTATGTAGTTAGCTAGAGAATTTTAAAGCAGCACGGGGGGAGCGGGGAGGGCCCCGCGGGCGAACACAGACAAGCTCAAATCTATAAGAACACTGGAAAAAAGTTCACCAGACTTAGTGTGACATCACTGAAAAATTTTTTTTCTT